>CAJNYU010003841.1:0-149771 GCA_905331475.1 Rotaria socialis
CTAGGTACCCCATCGTATAGTATAGCGGTATACTAGTACAGTTTTTATTTTGTCACAAATAGAGATGATTTTAATGAAATCGATTTTGCCGCAAATTCAAATTGCCCATCATATGCAGAACTTAGAACACCATGAAAATAAATCAGGTCTTAGGAGGATCATCTTAAAAGCTTCGAAGCTCTGAGTCACACAGAGTACTTATTAAATTTTTTCATCACTTTCTGGCTATGTACAACTTGACGAGCTTGATTTTTCAGCAAATCGTCTACTCATAATCTATCTGAAACAGTAATTTATGTTTTAGCAGTGTGTGTAAACGAGCTAATCAAGAGCTTGTCAAAATGCGCTATAAACTGTGATTACGAAAAGCTAGAGACGCGCTATTGCCTATGCTATGAGAATGCCCACTTACTTTGTAAGGCTGTAGTTCGAATGTAAGATTTGAAATCATTTCATTAGATATGTGATCGTATTTTATACATCTGATATGAAATTAGTTGGTAACTATTATACTTGGCAAGAAAATTATTTACTTGGAAAAAAAGAAAAATAGATTTAGGCGCAGGATAATTTCCTGTAGATCTATGAAGTCGACAATAAATTAGACTTGGAAGTTTCTCGCACTTATAGTCAGCATAGCCGTTTTCTGCGAAAACCTTTAGGTTTCAAATAAATTTACATTTTACATAGACAAGTGAAGTAGTATCTTTTCTACGAAATGATTGCATTCTGATTTCGATTCCTCCATGTTTATCTTGATCAAATAGACTCATACGCATTTCGATCTAAATAATAAACTAAATCAAGTCTTAAAAGCCTCTTTATGTTTTCATATAAACCAGAAAGAAATCAGAGTTTTTATTTATTTTAGTTGCTAACAACTTTATAAAGTTCAAGATGTTTTTGAAAAATTTAAATATCGATAATCAGAAAGAAAACAAGAATTTCTAGCATAGAGTTGAATACAAAAATATAAAATATGTGCTTTTATTTTATCTTCAAATTAGAGACTATTGCACTTGAATAGATGATAAATATTTAAAACAACTATGCTTCATCATTCAACTGCTCCATGAAACATTCAACAATACACTTTGATTTATGCAGTTTTTCACAGAAATCTTAATGAATAAATCGTTTATTCCGCTTAATTTTTCTTGGAGACTAACAGAAAAACACATGTATGATTTGAAACATTTTATCCAATTCGTCTACATCCAGACGCTTCAAGGCTCTCAACAATATAAAGGAAGTGACAGAATGAGAACAGAAAAAAGTGTAATCTTACTTGAGAATAACGCTGAATACATAACTGTCAAGGGGAAAATTTGAGATTTATGTGCTCCGGTGTGTTACTCTGTACTCCCGAACTATGTCGGAGATAGTTTGACAAACTTTTGAACTTTTTCAATACATATATTGACTAGTGTTCACGATGTGTGTTTAACGACAGCAGCGTTACTGTTCTTGTCGTGATGCTTGTTGTATGTAAGGCATATTTATTTATTTTCTGTCATTTCGCTCTTTTTATTATTGCCCCCGCTAAATATTTTCGTTTCGTTATTAGTTACATCCTCTTCTTTATAAGAATTTTCGTGTTGACAAACACACATAAGACATACTTCTTCTCTTACAATCTAACCTATTCGCTTCTTTATCAAGTTCTATCTTTCTCTCTACTTATTATTAAATAAATTATTGAATCTGCATCCACACCCTCAATTCTTATTTATCTCAATTTTACTGTTTACCATAGTCAACTATTGTGTTGTACACGCCAGGAGTTTCGCTCCCTCACCCCTCTAGATCTACAATCAACAAGATGTAAAGATAATTACCTATGTAAACGTAAAAACAGTGAGAAACATCATATTACGTATTTAGGAAAGACATGAAAATATTTGTTTTATTTTTCATTAGAAAAATAGGCCAATAAATATTGAGCAGACGGAGATCAACGTAAGGCTCCTCATGTGTTTGAATATTATTCACATAACACTTTTTTCTTGCACTTGAATCATTGGATATTCTGTTTGTATCTGGCGTCAATTGATGTCTGTGACTACTAAAATCACTTTTAATAATCATTTTTTACAGAAAGATTACAAACAATCAAGTCCGTTTAGTGGTTGACGAAAACTTTGTTTTAATACTCGAATGGCTTATCAATTACTTGCCATTATGAACTTCAATCATATGTACAAATACAATATCCATTAAATCATTTCCAAATATGTTTACGTTTTTCATCATTAAAAAACGTATAATGTATATATTCGAATGAGATTATTGGATTTACACGCAATTACTACAGTTTATTCATGATTCCGTATTAATGCAGGTTTTAGGGTTCCAATATGCAAACAGTGAATGATAAATCAATATATTCCAAAGGTGAATATTTTAAAGTCCGTTGGTAAGCGTTTTCAACAACGATATTCTTCAGAAGAAAATATTTTATGATAGTATCACAGCAATACTTTGGTTAGATATTTATGTGAGTGTATGATTGATATTTAGAATAAATATTATTTCCGTTCAATCTTCTTCGCCAAGGATTTATGAAATAGGAAAATGGCATTGAAATGACAAATCATACGGAAGGTGTACCTTTTTTAAGTTCATTGATTTAAATGGACATAATTACCATGTTCATTGCATAAATCTTTGTTAAAAATCTAACTCAGTGGTATTTGTTTCATTAAAGGACTCCATACACAAAGATGGCTACTGGTAAGGTTTCTGTGTTGCACCTTCTGTTTTTTTTTCTTGATGACTTTACTCCTTGGTGTATATACGTCCATATCAATTGCCTGATTATACTGCAAAATGTCAGACACAAGCTTTAAATCATCGACGATTATATGTAGAGGCTACGTTTGACAGGTTAAGATTTGATCTAATATTTGCCTTCTATTTTTATTATAGTGATATAAAGTAATTGGTTGTAAATAAATAAATTTACTTCGTGTAGCTCTCTGAAAGAATCTATCTGTCGACGTATTATGTCAATCGTTGATAATTACTAATTTTATGTTTTTGTATGTAAACAAATTGTTACGATTCGAATCGAAACAATTCTGCAATGGAAAATAAATTGTTTTTATATTTTTTTTTGTAAATATAAATTATAGAAAATGAGTTCAACTATGATTATTTAAGCATTCTCAAAATATTTACAACTTCATTTAAAATAATTGTATTCTCTGTGTAATTTTTAGTTTGTACAGTTATGTCAAAGATATTGACAGCTTAAATAATATAGATGATTCTATCACAACGTGTATTTTTTGCTATTATTTGCCATTTTCATGAAACATCTATGCAATAAAACTACTAATGGTCTCTAGAAAAATGCTTACAAGCGAATATGTCGTACTCTATGTAAAATATCATGAATGTATAATTTTTGGTATATGTTTTTCAAGGCCGCAGGCTAAAAAATGATTCTATGGCAAGCTGGAAATGGAAAAGTTTCACTTTTATCTATGATTTTTAAAATAATATCAGATTGAAATAAATTGCAGCTATAGTAACATTCTCCTACTCACACAAATTGCTTTGTCTAACGTATTAAGCGTCTAGCAAAGATACTTGGATGTGTTTTACATACGCCAACAATTACATCGTTTCTTTATAGTTTATTCGTTCTGTGTTGTTGTTGTGTAAAAAATGCTTGTTTTTTTCCTCTCTAGCGTTGTGCTTACGTATTTGTCAGTATCTAGGACGAAATGAATTACGAATGGTTGCCTCTATTGGCTTGTCGACGATGACTGGTACAATAAAACAAGGCAAAGTTTACATATAATAAACTATGCGATTTATTTTATCTCTATTATCAAAACAATTATATGGAACTTACGACAAAAAAGTTTTATTTCAATCGATTGAAAGAAAATTTCACTATCTATTCACTACTTTGCCATATTCTGGAATTTCATCGCGATTTCAATCGTCTAACGCAAAAGTAAACGAAAAATTTTCATCAAATAATTCACGCAAATTAAATTGTGATATATTTATATTAACCAAAGACGGTGCATTACAAGTTCATCGAGGCCCATTTGATCGTGCACAAGTGTGTCAACAATATGGCCTTGAACCAAGAGATTTACAAAAGATTGATACTGATATCATTACTAATGTTCCAATAATCGACGTACGTCAAAGTCGATTTATTTGTTTTTCGTTTCGAAGACTTCGAAGTTTGGTTCAACTAGATCGAAGTATATTTTTCGTACCGTCTGCAGAAAAAATTCTTCGACGATCATCTGGAACAAAAGATACTATTGATTGGGAACGTATTGCTCGAGCTTATCAAGGAAATATCAGATATGCCCATGAACTTTATAATAAACGATTTACTACTGATCAATTGAACAGTATTGATTCGATGCCATTTGAATTTCGAATTACTGAAATTAATTTAGAAACTGTTGCTCATCAATTAGAATTAAAAACAACTGGGCTTTTAAATGAATTTCAACAGATTCGTGAGCAAGCTTACACTCGTATTACTCTTGGAAGTTTACGTGAACTTGCTTTACTGAAAGAAAAAGTGGATAAATATAAACGACATGCTGATCTTGCACATGAAGCAATTCTTGAGGTTCTTGCTCACAACGAAGACATGATCGGAATGTATCTTACTGATAATCGCAAACGAGATATAGCTGATCATACTCAAGTAGAATTGTTACTTGAAGCATGCACCAAAGAAATGGCCGAAGTACGTCGTTCAATGTCTGATCTGTCGGATTCAGTTCGAACAATTGAAAGTGCGATTGGTTTTATTCTTAATGCTGTTCTAAACGAACTTCTTACATTTGAAATTAAAATCAATATTCTAATGATGGGATTTGGAATAGGTGCTTTTATTACAGGAATATATGGAATGAATTTAGTAAATGGTATTGAACAAGCTCCATATGCGTTCTATGCTGTCGCTGGGTCAGGATTTTGTTTTCTGAGTGGATTCATTAGTATTGGTATTATACGATTGTTTCGATATATAAAAGTTCGATTGCATAGATCAAATAAAACGCATCTTTCTTGAAAATTATTGAATTAAACTACTTGAAAGATTTTATTGAATATTTTCCAATCAATGTGCAACTCAAACGGTATCTTACTCAACTCAATCTAAAGATTGTTTTTGGAAGTTTTGAAAAAATAGTACAGTCGATTTGACGAAGATTTTCTTAAATGGCTCTTTTTTTTGTATAATTGTTTTTGACATAAAATATTCATTATCAAGTCTTATGAAGAATTAATACATAATCAGACTAATTGCAACTTCTCGTATCTTAGTAATGATGAGTCTCTGACATAAAATTGTATTCGAATCATATTGACAACTGCCCATGACACAGAGACAAACTGCCCGAACCAAAGATTGTTATTTGTTCAACTAAATTGAAATAAGAAGGATAGGCTTTGCTACTGTGGTGAAGGCACCAATTTAGAAAGAATTGATAATAAGATAGTTATCTATGGTTATCTTAAGGCAACAAAAGATAAATTGAATGTCTATGGGCACACTTTTCTCCATTCAATGTTGACTTGGTTAATATGAAGATAATATTAAGATTTCTATTTCTTTTCACAGTGGTAGTAGACTTGTCCTACGGACTTAATAATGGTCTTGGAAAAACTCCTCAGATGGGTAAACGATATTAAAAATCTATATTTATGTGTACATAAACTTTTTAATTAATTTCAGGTTGGAATAGTTGGTATAATTTTTGGTGTAACTATACAGAAAAAATGATACAAGATACAGTTGATGTAATTATAAATAGTGGTCTGGCTGCGGCTGGCTATGAATACAGTTTGTTATGAACAGTTTTTAGTAGATATTTTCTTTTCACGTACTTTTTTTAAAAAAATTTCTAGTCAACTTAGATGATTGTTGGCAAGTTGATCGTGACACTAACGGTACCATTCAAGTTGATCCAAAAGCATTTCCGAATGGTATGCGAGTTCTAGTTGACTATGTGCATTCTCATGGACTGAAATTTGGTTTATACTCAGGTATGATTATGGCCTGTATTTTGTTTGTTGTTGAATCCTTATCTTTATTTCATGAACTGATCAGATGCTGGATATAAGACATGTGCTGGTAGGCCTGGTTCGTTAGGTTATGAAAAAGAAGATGCAGCTACATATGCCTTGTGGGGTGTAGATTTTTTAAAGTATGATAATTGTAATACAGATGGTACTAAACCAGAAGTAAGATATCCGATTATGCGCGATGCATTAAATGCTACCGGAAGACCAATTTTTTACTCATTGTGTGGTGAGTATGTCGACAATGGAAAAAATGAAAAATGAAATCACTATTCCTCAATACCAATTTTCAAATAGAATGGGGCGTTGACACACCGGCCCTGTGGGCTGCAGATGTTGGTAATAGTTGGCGAACAGCAGGAGATATTTCAGATACGTGGGAGTCAATGATAAGCACTATGGATATAGTAACATATGAAAGTTCTATTTTTGTAAAATCTTTTTTCGATCGTATTTAGAACAATCAATTTGCAGATGCAGCAGGACCTGGTGGTTGGAATGATCCTGATAGTGAGCTTCTTTCGAGAGTATCAATTGTTTTAAACATTTGAATATTTCTTTTTTGTTTTGTAGTGTTACGAATAGGCAATGGTGGTATGACAACCACTGAATATATCTCTTATTTTTCTCTTTGGGCTATCAGCAAAGCTCCACTTCTGATTGGTGGTGATGTGAGAACAATGAGTCGAGATATTCTTAATATCTATTTAAATTCTGAAGTGATCGCCATCAATCAAGATCCGTTAGGCGTACAAGGTAAGAAAATTGTTATTTCTTCGTATCAAGACCCAAATTCTTCAAATATGGTACTGGCAAGCGAATGTTCCTCACAGAAAAGCATACAAGAACATCAAAAATGGACATACGATCCACATGATAGTAAACTTCGATCAAATATTGATGGGCAGTGTTTAACAATTGAAAAATCTAATAGTTCCAGCGACATGTATAATCTCATTGCCACTTCGTGTTACAACGCGAATTCGAAAGAGCTATATCAAAAGTGGATAGTAAACAATAACGATCAAACAATTGTTTCTCAACTCAATGGAATATGGTTAGTTATGTTTTTATATCTGATCTGAGAGCGAGAGAGAGAGAAGATATTAAATAATCAAATTTATTATGCTTTCTAGTTTGAACGTGAACGGCAGAAATAATCGTTTTGTAACTGTTTCTTCGTGTAATCAACGAGATAGGCAAGCATGGATATGGAATAAAACAGATGGTTCAGTGAGAAACATCGAAAATGGCCCATGCTTGACTGTTCAACAAAAGATTGAAATATGGGCGGGTCCACTAGTCGATCAATCTCAAGCTGTTCTATTGCTCAATCGCAACAGTACTAATAGCGAAGTAATCACAGTCAAGTGGACCGATTTGGGTTGGTCGGCTAATCGATGGGCTCTAGTACGTGACTTATGGGCTCAGAGGGATATTGGCATGTTCTACGGTAGTTATACATCACCAAACATTGAATCACATGCAGTTCAAATGCTTAAGATTACACCTAATAATTAATGCAAAGCAGAATGAGTTTTCAAACTTTTCTTTTAATTTTTGTTTCATGACAAAGAAATAAAATTTTCTTTTACAAACGACACCTGCAAATATCTTTCTAGGACTTCTTGGTATTTCGAATTTTGATCAACGTAACAATGGATGCATTTGTTATTTTTGTCTTAGAAATCTCATAATCAGTTGGTACTATGGTATACTCATAAAATTTAAGATTTTTTCCAGAATTCTATTCTATTCTATTATTCAGCATTAGCACGATATTAATCTGTATATCTTCTCTAGCCTAGCAACGACAATTAACTAATGTAAACTAGATGGTATCCGAGTTGCACTCGTATGCGAGTGCGATGCGAAGCAAGAGTCTGAATCTCCTATGAAAAATCTACAATTCAGAGAAATCTTGAATACTTTTTATGTCGACATGATGAAATTCATCACTGAGAAAATTCCATTCTTACTTAGCGATCTATTCTTACAGATTGATTTCGATTGATCGATTCATTATCTTAGATCAGCTGTAAATGAATAGACGATAGTGGCTAGCATACGTACGCGACGGACTACAGAAATGCTAGTTCAAAATAAAAGAGGAAACGTTTCTTAATTTTCCTAGTGCATAAACTATAAAGAAACCTTCAAGATCCATGTAGAGAAAAATCGTTTTCATTGTTCATAGGTCATTGTTATTTGATGTAATCAGAAGTATAAGTTTAGTCAGCCATCAAACTTCCTGTAGAAAAGCTATAATAAGATATTTTATTTATCAAGTTAATGCCGAAAATGAACCTCTTGGTCAAATTTCATTTGCATGAAGTAATGTGAATGAGTACAGATCATATTACAAATCCACGATTTTTTGATTATCCCAGTAGTTTCGTAAGAGCATTCTTATGATGCCCGGCTATGTGCTTTATACAAAAGTAGAAGAAAAAAGCACTTCATACACTACATAGTTAATTCGAAACACACCAGGATGTGAAGCATTTACTGTAGCGACCTTCGCTGCTAAGCACACGTTTCTTTTGCTTTTTTTATTCGAAAAGAAGAGTAAAATTATAAAACGACAATTTTTTAGACAGCTACACATCCAATAGAATCATATGGCCATAACTACTACATAGATAGTGCCTATAAAACTAGTAGAGTAAAGCCGCTCGAAACAAATATTTATTATTTGCTTATTTCAAGTTAATATAACCATGTTCGGTGCGATTAATAGTGAAACTCCTCCATATGATGTCATTGCCAAGAAAGATGGTTATGAAATTCGTCGATATTCGAAACAATTAATGGCACAAAGTTCATACGAAGTTACGAAAGATACCGATTTCTTGTCGAATACGGGAGCTGGATTTTTTCCATTATTCAAATTTATAAATGTGGAAATAATAATGCAGAAACAAAAATTTCAACGGCAGCTCCAGTTATAATGCAAGAAACTGAATCTGAATCTGATAGTTTTGTGAAACGTACAATGTCATTCACAGTGGCACCGTCGAAATTTAAATCATTAGATCAACCTCCAACACCTAACGATAAAACGATTGAAACTGTCTAACAACATTATTCTCGTGATATGGTTTGTATTATATTTAATATGTCCATGTTAACAGTGAAAAAGAAAAAGAACTTCGACAAGCTGCTCATCGAGATGGCATTCAATTGTCAACGAATAAAACTGACGTTCGATATTTTGGTTGCAATTCTCCATACACAATTCCTTACTTTAGAAAACATGAAATTTGCATTCCAATTATTACTACAAACTGATTAATATTTGTCGTTCATTTTCAAATGTAAAAAATATTGTAAAATTATGTATCGTCATATATATATATATATCTTTTTTTTTGGTCGTATTCTAAATTTGTTCAGTAATAATCATAGAACGAGCCTATTTATTATTCTAAGTGACAAATCTCCACGATAATCTGTGCGAATTTGACAGATATAAAGTGACTTTGAGTTTTTTGTAAGCCATTCGTTTGATTAAAAATAGTGAAGGTTTATCTGGTTCACTCCCAGGAGACATCGATGACTTTCATCGTTAATTAATTGGATCATGAGTACTCTCACTAATTCGTTGGTGTTGAATTATATTAATGATTGTTATACAGTCCTGTCTTAACAGCAAAATTGCTCAAACAGAAAATAGACATACTTGCCGACGTTTTTTTATTTTCTCATGTGAACATCGTAAAGCCATACGGCACGAACAAAAAATTTCGATGAATATTTGTTTCTGTAACTGTTGAATCTATCGCCATATTCAATCACAACAATCATTTATTTTCTACGTTAAGTATTTAGACAGTCGATGACAGTTAACTTGATTTAGCGTATACGAAACGCTTGTTGGCAAAATCCATAATTCGTATGATATTATCTCGATCGGTATTGATAGGATTCGAGTTTTCGTCTGAACCGTTCATCCTATGTACTCTAGACCATCGGCTTACATAAATTCGTGCTCAAGTCTTCCTCGATTTAGTTTCAAACAAAATATAACAATTTCTGATCGAGGTAATATTCATCCTCTCGTATTATAGACTTTTTGTTTTTTCCTCTTCATATCATACTACATCAGAAGCACAAGTTTATAGAATGCATAGATGAATAAGAAGCATAACAAAATAAATGAGCAAAAGAATAAACTTTTTCATTTCCATATTTTATTTATTCACAATCTGATAAATAGTATACAAAAAAGAAATAATAATAATAATAATAATATTTATATTGCACCATTGTTTAGTTATCCATGTTGAAACAATGGCGTACTTAATCACATTTTAGTCATCTAGAAAAATAGAATATGCATAGCTTCCATATGAATATACAGAAATAATAGTTTACTCGATTTTGAAATCGAATGAATTTTACTTGTTCTTCGTGTAGAAAGACGAAATGATGGCGTACGATTTTCTTTATTCAATGATGAAGTCTACATGAAAAAGATATTAAATAAATTTTCAAGATCATTAAAACTAAGTAGCTATTTACTTTAGCTGTTTGAAAAGCAATTGTTTCATTTGGCGACGATAAGGGTGAGAGTTCTTGATGATTTAAAAATTTTTCGAAACGTAATCGCCATGGACTTTTAACTTTTCCATTTGTTGCCGTTGGTGTTATTGGATTATCCTAGAAGTATTGTCTTCATAACTAATTAAGAAAGATGCTAAAATAGTAACTAACAATTGATGATATCGACATATTTATTTGTTTAGTTTTAGTTGGGGTAGTATGTTTTTCTAGACCTTTGAAGGTATTGGGTACTGTAGGTGTTGCTGAAGGTAACGAACATTTAATACCAGAAAACCGTTCAAGATTTCGTAAGGAATGACGTGACGCATTCAATCGAGATATATCTAAATTCGAATCAGTTAATGTCTCATGATGAGAGTTAGATGCTTTGACAAAAGAGTTTGAAAGATTTTGTCGATTCGCTATATGCAATGATGTTGTTCGACGAACATTTCTAGATACATGTGAACACTTAATTGGCGTTGATATTTGTTGTGATCGTTTGACTACAGTTGTCAGATTACTGAACATAAACAAAATATATTTTTCAAAACAAAAAAGCGATTAATAAATAATCTTACTCTACAATATCATCAAGATCCTTTCGACTAGGAATCGATGATAACTGCATCTTGATTTCTGTTTTCGAAGTATTAGAAGGAACAGTTGGTCTATTAAATGAAATAAGAATTTAAAAAGAGATATTTAATATGTAGACTGAAAATACGGTTTGGATTGTAGACGAGATTTTGATTCTGGTAAACTTGATAATGAAGGTTTTACATTTGAAATACTACTGGTTTTTGATGTTACTGATCGTACGTAACTCATGCTTGATAGGAAAACAATTATTTACTACTTTACGAATGACAAAATCTGAACAATAGTAAACCTTTGTTCGCGGGTGACTGATCAACTTGATGAAATATTGCGTTGGTCAGAATTAATAATTAATAACATATGACAGAAAATTTCTTATGGAAAAAAATTAATTAGATTTATTTTAACAGAAGTACTAATTATTTAAACAGAGAGGGCGCTATTGTTCAAGTATGTTTTACTAACTGGCATGATCAGTAGAGGTCGATAGATTCAGTATTGCTTTAACTTCAAAAACTGACCTATTTTTAATAGTATCTGACATAGTTTTACATCATACCATAAGACATGTCAGTTCATTAAGGGCATGCCTCTAGTTCCGGCTGTTACCGAATGAAAAGATCTTGTTTAAACTAAAAAACGGCCATTACTGCCTTTGACATATTATTTTTATGAAACTAATTGAAATCAATTAGCACATTATTAACAGAAATTAACATTTGATATAGCAGTGAATATAGTCAACATGCTAGTTGCATGATAAAGTAGCAAATTTGCCTGAATGCGTTGCTCAGACGGATATAATCATTAGTATAAAAAAAATGAACAAACTCCGGAAACAGATGCATGCGCAACATGCACTCATTTTCAGTATAACTGTGTATGTTATCTTCAGCAGCAACAACAACAACAACAACAGCTGACGGATTAATTAACAGCATTGATATTAAGCTTAAATGACACGATCAAACTAATGTAGAGACTGTCGTGACTTAATTGAAGGTATTTTGAAAAACACGGTGGCTCAATTGATCCACGATGGCGAGAACAAGTCCGTTAGATATTGCTGGTTTAGAATATTTCATAAATGTGAAATTTCAAAATCAGCAACCTTCATTTTGAAAATAAGTCAAATATTCACTAACAAGTAGCGAAAGCCCTCATGTGTGAAATGAATACTTGAAGCATTGTGGTAGAATAAGTGACGACAATAATGTGGAATGTAATCGATTTTTTGAAACAATCTCTAATATGAAAATGGAATGCTATCAATTAACAGAAACATAAGAATTGGCTTGCCGAAAGAATCTTTATTCTATTTTCGACAAAGACATTTCCGGATTTAAGACACTTTTTTGTTTCTGCTTTGGAGAATGGCACCTCCGGGTATAAAGAAACGTTTGTTCGACTACTGAGATGTTGTCCTGGAAAACAAAACAAAATCTTTACAGATAGCTCCGAGTCTAGGTCTGAACTGTCACAACGAATCAGTTCCTGTCAGTGGAAATGTTTGAAAGTATTCTTTTTTTATAACGCAATATGATCTGTTCAAAGAGTTATTTTTCTTCTGTGATCGGAACTGTTCGAACTACAACTTTCGTCATTGAATCTCGATCATGAACGGAAGAAATAAGCAATCATTTTCAATAATGATTTATTGAACAGAATATTTAAAAAAAATACTATCAACTAGTTTTCTGATAAACAAATAGTACGCATGAACAAATGATTATTTTATATTATAGTCCAATATTGATGCAATATGTGGAGTAGAAAGATAATATTTAATTTTATGCGCGTTGTTTTCTCGATCAATCATATGAAAGCAATCATTTACATCAATATAAATATATACAGATTTAATTGTCTCCGTTATTTTATTGTAATAATCCTATTCATATATTTGTCAAATGGCTAAAAGACATGTAAAACAATATTGCATTTCTTGTTCTATTGAGGAAAAAAAAGACAAAAGTCAAATTATGTCGCAAAGGGAAAAACAGGTTTAATATTACAGTAAAATCAAGTATTCTTTTTAGAAACTAATCTTCTTTAGAGCTTATTGTTATTTAAAGAAAAATTTCTTTCTCGGGTATCGTGATTAAGTAGAAACGAACAAAGGTACTCAATGCACGCTTTTTTAATCACAGAAACTACTCGGCTTTTATCAATATTATTTGTCTATGTTATGATTGAGAATTGAATTTTCTTGCACATAGCTATTACATAGTTACAGCAATTGATTGACACAATTTTTAACTATAGATACACCGATTCAATAGTTGCAAAAAGATTTTCTTTCTTTTTTTTTTTATAGATGAAAGCCTTCATAAATACAAATTTCAAAATGTCGTGCTCAATTCATAAATCATTCTCATGAAATAAAGAATCATTTTTGGTTCATAAATAGAAAAATACCCTTGATTATTTCCTTCTTGAATGTTCTTAAGAGAAAAAATATTAAACCAAAATAAAAGAATAGTAATTCATAATTCGAAAGTGAAATTATCAGTTGGCTTTTAGAAAATATTTTAAAGTAATGGTAGAATGGCAGGTTGTTTTCTCTCTATCTCGTAAATGCACATACCAGATGTGTCTTAAATGGAAAACAATTATTATGAATTATGCTTTTTATTTTATTTTTTCTAATTATAGTTGAACTATTTGAAAATTCTGTTCGTGCTTTTGTGGATCATGAATGCGAGCGAATCACTGTTAAGCAACGGACCAGCAGAAAGGGAGCGAGTGCCTTCATTCGGTAAGTTTTTAATAATGAAAAATTGTAGCTAGACTAAATTTAATGGCATCACCATTTGTTAAAATATTCCAAAAAGAGAAGGATTACTAATGAAAATTATCAAGGAATTCATTGATGATAACTTGAGAAAAAAATAACAATATTTCATGTTTATTCTAAAAATTACCTATTTCTTGATTTTCTTTAGTTTAAAACAATTAATGCGTATGCTTTTCTTCCGCTCTTTTTACCTAATAAAATAGAATATTTGATGTAAATATGATAAACTAGGATTATTTTAATTCTTATTTATAAATAAAAAATAAATAATTTTACCCGATGAATTCAACTGTTCAGATATTTGCTGAAATTTCAATTTGTGGGCAATTTCAAAATCTAATAAATTTAATATTTCAATCTTTTTTTAACTATCAATGAGAGAGCCTATAAATCAGAAAGTTGCAATTTGCTCTTTGTTAATAACACGCATGCCGTTCATTTCCTTGACAGTGCTTGACAGATTCATCTAACATGCAAAGGTCTTTTCTTTTTCTAATAAAGATGAGCTTTTTTTCTTATTATCAGACGTCTCTTAATCTTCAATTAATAATTGATGACTAGCAGGCTTTTTCTTATAAACCATAGATTTGCATTATTAGATCCACCCTATAAATATAAAGCGATGTTGCCGTGATAATCAATCACGAAAGTAATCTGTTGGGATGTTCTGCTTATTTTTGCAGCCTTTTTGCTCCTATCATATGTTATTTCCTTAGTAAATGTGATGTATAATTCAAAAAAAAACAACAGTACACCCTAATAATAAACAAATAGAAATATTCAACATATTCGTAGAGTTGTCGATCAGAGAAATTCGATTAAAGAGCTTTTCTATTTCCGCCGTAGCTCTGTTGGATATATTGACTATGTTCACAAAAAACTTGTTCTGATAGAAACGCAAGCGTGCGATTGAATTGCAATTTCTACATTTATTATCGACATAATTATCGCTTTTGTCGAGAGAAAAATAACTATGACACCTAGATCATTTTTCATCCACTCGGTTGAAAACATGTCTTGCTATAATGGAAAAACAAAAAAGAAGAAAAATGAGCGTGCATCTCATTTGTTTCTTGTTTGTTTTGTCGTTCGTTGCTCGTCACAACGGGAATGCCTATCCTTTTTAAAAATCTATTAACAGATTTACAAATGAAACAGTAGAAGTTCTAGGGATAGAATAGAACAGAAAAGCAAACTAAAGAGACTAATGAAAGAAAAACGCTGATAATTATGATGTTGTTGTTGGTGATGATGAAAAAAACAAGAAGAGAATGTAGAGTAACTCCCTATTGTACTCTCGGTCGAGAAGGATGAAAACCTCGGTACTCATACTCGTCCTGTCAGCTCAACGAAAGCGAGCTCGTCACTCATGACAATTTTCTTCTATTTTTTTTAACATTATTCTCTCAGTTTATTATAGTGGAAAAGCACGAAATGACAGAGGGGAAACGGGAAGAGGAAAATGCGAGCTGCATGAGGCAGGCAGACCAATGCGAACAAATATCTTATTAAACAGAGTGAGCAAGCATCAAGAGCACACAAAAAGATAGGGAGGCATGGAAGAGTAGACGAGTAACGCAAGTAAAAGAACTGCGAAAGGAAACAGAGGACTATGCAAAGAACAGAGAGAGAGAGAAAGAGAGGGAGAGAGAGCTAGAAGAAAATAGAAATGAAGAGAGAAATAGTTGTATTTATTACACCAATTTTAATGACACATACCTATTGTAACTATTGCCCAAAAATTGACAACCAGAGAAGTAGTATATATATATGCATATAGAAAGACTAATATGATCATTATAACTTTGTTTCAAAGAAAATTTTGAGAAGATGTTCAGCTATTTTTTAAATAAACAATTAGAGAATTAAGTACATTCGACTTAAGCTAACCAAAAAACAACTCATATATCTAATCACTTCTAAGTTCAGCAGCGCTCTTCCCTTTTTTGTGTTCATCAAAATTGTCGTTTGATTATCATCTATAATTACGTATAAGAAATGTGTACTCGATTAAAAGAAAATTACTAGAAAACTAAAATCCATTCACAGACAAAAAATAATTAATATTAGATTTAAATTAGCCATAAGCTTATATGTTTTTCTGTTCATTTTTAAACAATAAACACAAACGAATGTGATCAGTCTTACGTAAACATCAACGATAGGTCTATGGGAGTAGGAGATTCGTATATACAATCATATAGATCTCTATGAAAATTACGTCTAAGCGTTCTATAAAATAGTATGTAAGAAATGCTTGTTTCAAGCATATCTGATAGCAAATCAATTTTTTAATATCTTCTATTTCGCATATGTGCATGTTGATTATTTGTGACTGCAGCGCTTAATGACGATCATCATTATGACAAAGAGGAATGGTTTTGGATGTTTCCATGTGCACAAGCACTTCAGTCTTGTGCCATGTTGCCACTTGCATTCCTTGTGATTTGAAGAGACTACTCTCTCTTGCTCTCTCGTTCTTCTCATCGACAGAGCCGAATCTTTTTCTCAGTCTCTATTTCTTTTTTTTGCTGTGATGCAATACGACCATTATAGGAGGATGACAACAAATAACAACAGCAAGAGCGATTCGCCGCCGCCACTGTCGCTGCTTCTGTCGCATAATCATCATCGCTTTGTCTCGTTCGTGCATGCCGTTCCTCTGATCATCAACATTACTGCTGCTATTGCCTTCTTCTCGTCGTCTTCATCATTGCCAATGTTTCGACCGTACGATTATTACCACTGTTGTTACTGGTCCCTCTTTTGACATTTACGATTTCATCGATTTCTTCACATTTCCTTGAAAAAAAATAAAGGAAACCGCGTGGCAACATATTCCCTATCTAGGACAACGTAGAATTTTCATATAAACTACCGATGAATGTCAATTGGACAATGTCTTTTCTTCCTTATTCTTATCCAACAACGACTTTGAACTTGTAAACAAGCACAAACAGAGAAAGCAAATATCAGAACACAAATATTATGGGTTGCAGTCAGGCTAAAATTGAACCTGAAGCGTTGACACCTGACGATGCCAGAATCATTAGAGAAACATGGAAAATGGTAGGCAGAGAAGCCTATGGTGAATATGGTCAACGGCTCATGCTCAGGTACGTTAAAATGAGTGAGGTGTTCTCTTGAGAAAAGTACACTGTAGTATTATTATTATTACTATTATTAAAAAACATGTTCGTTAAACTAGTCACAGTAGTAGCAGTAGTGGCTTTTCCATTTTCTCATATATCATTTTCTTTTGATTCATGTCGAAAAGCAACGAATATAAAAGAAATGGATCAATGATTCTTTCGTTATATATTGTTCTCAGCAGAATTGCAATTTAGATATGCTCAAGTTTGTTTTCTACTTATTAGATCTAAAAATAAGAATTACAAAATCTACTCTTCTGTGAAGCCTTATATTACTTTCTATTCGTTTAATTTAGTTCGATATAGAAAATATTTTTATATTCATATTTATTTGCAGTGCACTTGTGCATACTGAATGAATGAAATATTCTTTTAAGTCGATTGGACTCTTTTTTAAAGTCTCAAGCAGTGCTTATGTGGTTGTTTATATGTATATTACAAGTATATGTATACAAGCCACGCGTAGCAGCTAGGAACTAATATCATGCAGATTAATTCACACTTCGCGCGCTATCGAACATGCCTAGTTATGGTCGTATTTTCCCCTAAAAAAGCTTTGATTGACGATAGCAGTAGGAGAAAAAGAAAAAAAAACCTATTTATAAACACAGACGAAAACGATCACGTTCTGAGAAATAATTGATTTGTATTACGCGCACAAAAAATAAATTATCTTTCGATAGAGAAACAAAAGGTTAATCGTTTAATGTGTTTGGCGAGAGAAAAGAAAAATAAGATCAATTTAATTGTTTATTTTTTGTTGTTAATAATCGAATAGGATCTTTCAAAAATGTCCAGATATAAAATCACTTTGGCAAAACTCTCGTGTTATGAATAATACAAATGCAACAACCACCACAGCTGCTGACGATGCAGATGCTCCTAATACAGCTAATCGTTGGAAAATCGACCTAAGAAATCATGGTTCGAAATTTTTCAATTCATTGGATGACCTAATTAGTGTTGTTGATAAGCCCGATGAACTATTCAAAATGCTACATGAAATTGGTATTCGACATAAAAATTACGAAACTAAACCTGAACATATTCAAGTACTATAGTTTTATCGGATTTATTTTTATTAATTGCCTTTGTTTTCTCTTAAATTTCAATAGGCAATTGTTGATGGTCTTAACCATACAATGGAATTTGGTTTACGCGACAAATGGACGGATAATCGCCAGAAATCTTTTCAACGTTTAATTAATATTATTGTTGGACGTACTAATAGAGCATTGACTGGTGACGAAAAATGACGTCTTTCCTATCTTTTTTTTTTATATCAGCAAATCTATATACTGCTGATCTTGCCGTCCGCTTGTTAATCCTTCATTGAGCACTAAACGTTTTCGAGTACATCCTGAATACCGACCATTAGCGTGCCCGACGATGAAAATAAACTATAACATAGCATCTAAATTTTTAATGAATCCATTAAGTTTCAATGGATGGATTTAATTGTCTCGTAATTCTTTACTTGTGCTCCTTCTATCTCTTCTTCTTTTTGTGCATCATCTTCACAGCTCTTCAATCTCTTTTTTTGCTTCGTCATTATTGTCGTAATTGTCATTTTTAGTGCCTTTTTGTATTCTAAAATTTTTTCTTTGCTACTTTGTGTTTTATTTTCACATGAGGAGAAAAAGGTAAACTCTATCGAAACAAAAAGAAGCAGCAACATTAAAGAAAAATTTATTATCATGAACAAAAAAAATTTGAAATGACCTTGACATATCTCAGGAAAAAGCATTTTGTTATTGCTAATATTCTTAATGTATCCAATAATTAAATTATAGTTTATAATCGAAAGGCTAAATGAGATTTAGTGCATTTTTTTTTCGAAATCAACTTGATTATCCGATTCAGTTAAGATAAATAATGCGCAATGATAGATCGAAACCGACTCTCAGATTGAAAGATCCATTATAATCAACCAGAAAGAAAAACAACAACAAGGATTCGTTCTCAATTTGTTTTTTTTTTTGTTGATTAACTTTCCTGTTATTATAATGATTTAATGTCTATATTTAGAGTGTATAATTATGACAAAATGAAATTCAATACATAGATATTAATTGAATGTTTTTCTTTTTTTGCTTCTAAAAATTAAGTACGAACCAAAAAGAAGAAAAAAAAACATATAGAAGTTCTTTTTTAAGGACGACTTTGCAGGGCTCCAATGATAACGATAGATTTCTAGAGTAGGAAAATTGAATATTCATATAAATTGGAATCAAGTCAAGTGGAACCTTCACATAAAAGAAATTATTTTATCAAAGCAGTAGACTCATTTCCAAGTCTTTACGGTTAGCATAATAAAACATGATAATAAGCCAATAGTTTTGCATGAGAAAACAAAACTTCAACCATAAAAGACAACATCATAAAAATTGTTTCGGTGAAAAAGAAAAAGATTTTTTTTAACAATTTACTTTATTTTCATATTTTTCATAAAAATATGAACCAACACTTGCATCAAATCAACTAACAAGAGAATCTATACAAATTGAAACTAGTCGTAAATCTGCTAAATGTTCGATTTTATTTTTAAAGGAGTCGTTCTCAAAAATCAGATTCATGTTATATTCATACCCGTTGCATTACTTATTATGTGCTCTAGATTCAATCCAATATTTCGGAATGTATAGAACTCCATTAGTACTTATATTGATTGTCTTTCTCTTGGCCACGACGGTCGCTGCGTTGAAGTTAATTGCTCAGTTTATTGTAATGTTTTAAAATTTTCTCTGCTACTTTCGTTCTAGGTAAATGTCAATGATAGGCGCACAATTGCAGTGAATTATACGTTCATAGAAAACGATTCACTTTTTTCTTGAAAATTTCCAAATAATGAGGCTCCTCTGAATCTGAGATAGACTCTTATTTTTGAATCTTTAATTGCAAATATTGACATAGTTTCTATTTTCATGTTTTTACGATCTGGTAGTGGTAAAGTTTTTTTCTTTTTAACTATTGAAAATGAGTCTCACTTTTTGTCTAAACTAGATTGCTAAAATAGTATTTTGTTTGAGCTCACTAACCTAAAATTACTGCGTATTTAAATATCTTCTTCTACATGTCTATTCAACAATCAATAGAAATGTCCTAGAGTGATAAATCGATCTGGAAACACAAATTCGATAGAATTGTTTTCCAAATTCAATTTCTACTATAATCAATATTCTCTTCAATGAATTATTCAGCTTCAAGTGTATTTAAAAACTCAATTGAATTATTAATCTCAAGTGTAGCATCTTATAATTGATGATAAATATTAACTATATGACATTGAATTCGTTGAGTTCATTAATTAATATATTCTTTCTATGCAGTACTAGATGAATCATAGATGGTAAAACTGATTTTTTTGCTCTTAAATAGGATCTATGTAGAATCATTGTATATGAATTTTCATTAATGTTCTTTAGCAAGCATGCATCCGTTCAGAATAAGAACGAGTTAAGAATTTTTCCGATTATTCGTTTGAATTATATTATCGGTAGCGAAGAGAAAAAGCAGAAGAGGGAGGAAACAATCAATTAATTCAATATAATCATAGAAAGTTGGAGTCAAGCAGAAATTCGATGAATTCTTTGGTTCAATTCCAACAATAGTCATACATAAAATAATAAGATAAACTTACAGAATAAAATTCATCAGTACTGATCCGGTTTGTCGAAGATTGAATAATGTTAATGCGTGAAATTTATACAAGAACCATCGCTACATAGGTCTTATGATGAAACACACGGATATGTATCTTTCAACTTAGATTTGCTCTCTATTAAACAATTAATCAAACAGACTAGCGTGATTTGGGATATGATACTCTTGAATCATGAGAAAATTTTTCTTGCGTTCTATTAGTGAAACAAATGTGCATATTCTCTCGAACAAATCCAGGCCTCTTTCCTTATGTTAGGTGCCTCCGGCTAGTCGTGCAATCAACGCTGGCGAGACGGCTGATTTTTTATCCATGTATCCAATTTTTTTAATATCTAATATCACATTTAACATGAAATCGTATGACCGATTACAGAGCAAACTTATTGATATATTTTACTTAGCGAGAGAGACGCATTACTGGTGCGTAGATGTTATCATTCGAAAACTTTGCTATTTTCGAATAATTCACTGATAGCAAATATGAGTTCATTTGCATTTCATGCGTGTTCATGATTGGGAAGAAAGAGTGTACTTTTAAATACATATAATTATGGGTAAATTAGAGAAGATAAATGCTGACAAATTACCGAGAAGAACTTCAAAGTAGTTCAATTAAAATATGATGCATCGAAAAAAACTTCAAGTATAAATTAATCTCTTTCCTGTTATACTTACCTTGAGATAGTTGTGGTCCGTCTATATCGAATATTATTTACCATAGCATTAAGTTGTACCTTTTCACAACAAACATGCAACTCATTTTTTTTCTTATAATAGAAACTTATTCCTTTTTCAATTCTTGTATGACAAAAGAAAAACTGTCTACTTAAGTGAATATATATCTGTAGATAGATCTAAATAGAAAATTTACTTGAATCAATAGTAAGAAAGAAAAAGAGGCAGTTTAAATTCAAGACAATAAAAAGTAAATCGTATCATAGCTGCATAGTTTTATGCTTTATCGTTGAATAAATGAAGAGCTTGAGATTAAGTCTTCTGTAGACTATTATACGACGGCAATGCTAATCGATCAGTGTACTTTTGTCAATCTTATGATTAGAAGAAAGAAAATTTTCTTCTTACATGTTATCTGTTATATTTGAAATAAATTTTCAACTGACAACAGCTTTTTTCTAGCTCTCTTGTATACTCACCATTTGGTACAAAAGAAAAGACATTTAACAGAGTTGTTTTGATGAGAGAAACAACGATTACTCACATTGTTGTACAATATCTTCGCCAGAAAAACATTTGTGTTCTGTCAGGATGTCTCATGATTTATGATTGATCTTTGCAGGCGATTTGGAGGAAAATAAACAGGCGTCATTGGCAGTTTGTATGACTATTGGCATGTTTAATTATTCTTAGAAATCAATCGAGAAAATAAAACATATTTTGATGACATTCTGACATGCGCTTTAGGCCATATATTTACATAGAGTATGGTATCTGATATCATATTTTTTCTCTATATGATAATTTTTTTCAAAAATGAAAATGCAAGTTGATGTTCGAAGTGAAACGGCTTTTCAGTGTCTAAGTGACTTAGCTGATACATTTTACAGTTCATAGAAAATTAAAAAAAAACTTCCATTCAGTTACATAATAGTATTGTGAGACTACTTAGAGAATTGTGTAGAACGATATTTTTAATTCTATAGTACTTGAAGAATTCTTTGAAAAACCAAAACTTACTATTAATCAATACAGAATACCATCGTATATCAATATAATAGAGAATTGACTATCTGTCACGTAACGGCATAAGCGACTTGGCTCTATTTTGACGTTGAAATGTTAAGAAAGTTAAAGGAAATTTTCCTGATGAATTCAAATCATCGGGTCATGTTTTAAATATGCATATGTGGAATTGAAAATAGTTTCAAACTTTGCATAGTGAATCAATAAACTTATTGATGAAGAAAACCGTGGTGCCATTGGAGATTTCGATGAACAGAAGAGAGTTTTAAACAATTAATGATCATAAACCTGGAATAACTGGAAAACAACGAGCTAAATTTATTACTGACTGAAAATTCTCGTTGTCATGCTTAAAATCTTATAAAATAATCAACATCGAAAGGATAATTATAGGAATATATTTAATAGAATATCTTATCTATAATAATGTTTACAATAGCTTTATCTTGGAGGTAAATCTTAAATACTTTTCTAGATAAAAAATCTAGAAGATAGTAGCAATTTGATGATGGCACTATCTCTTATCTATTCCTCGGATATTTTTCAGATTTTACAGTTCTTTTCATTATTGTCTTGCGTGACATTGTCTAACGCATCACATTCTAGAATGATCACTGCACGTGTTCGATAATCAGAGTTGCATTCTGAGCGAATTGCTCGCGCTAAGATGTTACCAACTACCTAGCTGCTTTCCCTTCGGACTATTTGCAATTAGATCGGTTACAATAAATAATAAAAATAGCTATTTATACTTCGTTGCCAACTGTGCGTTTGTTAAATTACACGCAATGGAGTTTCAGGTTCCTATAGGATTGAAACGCAAGTTATACGTTGGCTTATATATGGACCTCAATACCAAGAGAAACATGTCAATGTTTTAGGTAGCATAGACATATCTCACATAGGATATTTATATTTAAGAAAAAATGCCTATTCCGACTTGTTTTGCAAAAAGAGAACATTCCGATGACAAGTTGATACTTCGACATGAGTGTATCTGTTCATACTCGCATTTTATGACATTTCTAATTGCTGTGTGACCTTTCAATATAAAAAGCATTCGTTCAGTATTCAATCATCGAGGTTCACAATAACTCTATGCTCATAGAGTTGCCAAAATAGAGAACGATTCTGATTAGTCATAAAAGAAAAATAAAGAGAAGAAGTCGAACAAAACCTTTTCAGTACTTATTCTGATCCATTGCATGGCAACAGACTGTTGCCAACAGTGTCGAGCAAAAAATCGATCATCCCGTTAGAAACGTTCTTTCATTAGTTGTTTAATATTATGATAGCTATCTTGATCTTCGAATGTTTTTATTGAACGTGCTATTAGACCTATTGGCGCTTTTCTGCATGAAAATCAATTTGAATTCATGTGTTCAGTATGATTCATTTGTTTTTATTTACAATAATCAAACCGCAAAACAAGAGCTATTCTATTTTTAAAAGCGTGCTATGGGTATAACCCCATGTCGTAATGAAAATGTTCTATTCAGGCGTTGTTGTGATGCGATTCTTTCCGATCGCATGGTCGTGCTTCTTAACATATCAAGTACAGGTGTCTTTGTTAAGCGAGAATCTAATGTTATACCAATATTGATTCGTGGAGTTTGCGTTTGATTCAATGAAGTGTTCACATCTTCTTCGTCTGTGTACGACACATCATTATTAGAATTCTCCCATTCGTAGTCGAGAGTTTTCACAGACGGTTGCGAGGATCTATTTGATAGCGATGGTACTTTATCGTGAATAGTTTGTTGTAAATTCACGTTCGTGGGTTTAGACGATGAAAATACTAATGGATCAATTAATGGTACTGATTTCGGTCGCGATGCGATTGATATTATATTGGATTTTTCCAATTGTTTAATATTTTCTTTAACTTTTTGTGAAACAACCGCTTGTTGTTTCTTTTTTAATAAAAACGCATTCAGATAACCGTATGTAGATGAATTTGTCAATTTTTTCGGTTCAATAACTGGAGAGTCGACTGCATAGGAAGCATTATTATCATTTGAATTGGTTAAAATTGGAGATTTCAAATACTTAGTCGGAAATGAGTGAGTTTTATTTGATGGTCGAATGTTATTCATCGACGAATAATATCGATTGTTATAAGTCATAAAATTTGATAAACGTGGTTCACTTTCGTATAATGACGGTTTCCATTGTTGATGATTTAGAGATACATAAGGAAATACTAAAAATGAAAGCGATGATGGATTAGTTTTGACTAGTCACGGTCTTTTTCGTGGTATCATTCTCAAATTAATAAAGTAAAAGAATTCAAATTTTTTTGAATCCTATTAAGTATGTTAATGATTCTTAGAAGCATTACTCTTCAATTCATTACACCTAACATATTCTAATCAAAATGTAAGTTTAACGCATTGAGCTAGTATTAATTAGAGAATATTGGCACGGAGTGAGACATTCGTGAACGTACTAAAGCTCGTCGGTTGAAGGACTCTAGCAGTGACAATGGTCTGCTACATATGTATGTACGCTCCTTATCCAGAACGAAATATGAGAAGAAGCGTCCCTTATCCTCAAAGTAACTATCGAATTTCGATAGGGATATTGTATTACCAGTATGAAACTACGACTCGACACGATCCTAAATCGAAAATAATTTTTCCTGCTGGGTGTCGGTACAACTTCGATTCCAAAAATCTTGAACTAACACTGGTGCATGTATTATGCTATGTGATAGAAAAAAAAAATGGGACATCATTCAATTCTTCTTGGGAAAGAATCACATGTCAAAGGAAATAATCCTTCATTATCTTTTGGGGAAAAAAAATTGTTAACAATAATTTGTAGTATTATAAGAATAATTCTAACCTGTTCGTTGTTGTTGTTTTAGTCGATAATTGATTTCACTTTTATTTGCTGATCGAACTGATATATTATTTTTTGAAATAACATTATTATGATGAACACTCATTTTTTGTGTATTTATTTCATTTGATGATATTGAACTACATTGAGCAGAATCATTTGATGTATAACTTTGACCATCTATATCATTGCTTGTCTGATAAATTTGTGATACAGCTGAATTAAGCAATTGCGTTGAAGGATCACTACTATCCCCAAAACCGCTATCATTTGTATGAATGGATGGTTTTAATGATATGCATTCTTTTATATTCGATGACAAATTATGTAAATGCAAATGAAGAAGATTTCCATCCGGATCATAAATATAATATTCATATTTATTTATTGAAAATAATTTACTTGTATATTCATGTATAAAATAATTCAAATTAGTTAAACGAAATTTTAAATAAGCTCCTTGTGATATTGTATATGATTGAATTGATGGAGAATATTTAATAGACAGTTGATAAAGTAATTTATTATTTATTGGTGATGATAGATTAAATACTACAAAACCTGTTTTACTAGAATCCGGTTGACGTTGAAATAAATGTTTATAAAATTTTAGCATCGAATCGAAATTTTTCGTAAATATATTAAAACGTATAATTACATGCCGATTATATGGCAGATGTGATATCGACCATAAAGG
The DNA here is from genome assembly GCA_905331475.1 of Rotaria socialis. Classification (NCBI taxonomy): domain Eukaryota; kingdom Metazoa; phylum Rotifera; class Eurotatoria; order Philodinida; family Philodinidae; genus Rotaria; species Rotaria socialis. The sequence continues at coordinate 26,069 of CAJNYU010003841.1, forward strand.
TAATAAATGTGATAATTCATAGTAGTCTTGTCGTGCTATTATTTGTTTATATTCATCTAACAATTCAATTTTATGATGAAAATTCCATGTATGTATCGATTTGAAAAAGTCTTTTTTTTCATGTTTCTTGAGAATTTCATCTGTTAAAAAAATGACACAACTCAATGATTGACATTGAATTGGAATCTTTGAATTTGATGGATTAGCTGTAAATGAGCCGAAATATGTTGTTGGTTGAATTTGTCGTTCAACAAAGAAAAATTTCGGATCAGTTATAGAACATGAACGTAGAAGACTTGTTATCGCTGTTGAAATCTCATCATATTCATTGCAGCCTATTTTTAAAATAAGTTCACACGGACAATTGTGATCCGCTGTCATCTAGAATAAATAGAAAGTATCTAAGTTTAAAGAGATCCTCTAGTGTAGATGAGCAAAAAAGTGCTCCGCTCTTTGTTTGTTGTATCAGTTAACTGTACTATTATTCTCTAACCGTATAATAGAGAATAGAGAAGATAAAGAAAATGAACAACTAGAATACTAATCATACATATAGCGATGCATATGTGTGAATGATTGACGAACAGCCACCATCAAGTTTTTGTTCATGATGCATGATGTGATAATTGCAGACAAAAAGAAAAGAAAGAAAAATATTTTCTATAGTCGCCGCGACTGATATGTAGAAAAGGTTGATCAATCTTTCTTCGATTGTTCGAATTCAATTGAAATGAAACCAAGTGTTGGCGTAAATGTATCAAAAGTAATGTTCTATTGTCAACTTTATTTTAATATTCATTTTCTATAGCTACACGTGAACGTGAAATAACAAAACATCACTTACTGTGTCTGTTAACTGATTGAAAAAATACAAAGAAAACGTAAATGTAATATTGTTAGATTGAGCTTCGTTTGACGATTATTTGATGATTTATTGTTTATATAATCTTAATGTTGTTTATGTGAATGAATGATTAACATATCTACATATTAATGTAACATTGAAAACGTTACAAACACATGTGATGAATCTTTATTATAACAAATGATAGACAGACAAGACTGAATAGAAAAAGATAGTTTGATAATTAGAAAAGGTTCAACGGTAGATGCTTACATTCAAAATTATAAATATAAAATTCTATTCTTTCCCTATGTATATTTCTCGAAAGAATCATGCATACCAATCATATTATTATGAGATTATGAATAGCTGCCTTTCTTCTGCGATCGATCGAATTCTTGATATTTAATCATTTCATGTCTACTTCATCAATCGGTCTTCTTTTTCCTTTTGCTGCTTCAACTTATTTTATCGTGCCGAAGCACAAAGCGTATCTAAAAGAAACATAATACATACACTCAATGCTTCGTGCGTCTATTCTACTACTACTTAACTCACGTATACGATTATATAGGTACCGAACACTCGAATTTATTCAGTAGTACACGTTTCGTTTCAAGAGAAGAAAAGATCGCCGAATCCGAACACGGAGCAGCGTAACTGCTAATATGATATACGTCTTGTCATCAGCATTGCAATCACAATATCAAATATTAGGACTAGTCAAATATAACCGTAGAATAAGCAAAGACAAGTAGACATGACTACCGATACAAGACGATACTCAAAACTTAACCTTCTTAGTGAACCAAGAAAATAAAACCGCGAGGTTATTTTAACATATGAAATCAAAAAATCGATGAATTGAGTTTTTTATTTGATCTCAGATGAAGTATAGATTACAGTGTATATGCACATCATGTTTCAAACAAAGGCGTTTCTTTGACAAACAAACATTCTTTGATACAAGATGAGCAATTTTGTTTTTCGTTCAGAAAAAGTCAAATTGTTGCATACCTGGTCTTGCTTGCTTATTATTCATGAACTAACTATTTGAATAACATTTGTTCATTGTTGGCTGAATGATACTTCACTTTTCTGCTATGCATGTATATCATAATATTGTTACATAAGTCTCCTAGAGAGAAAAAAGGGCTAAATGGGAACACACATTTATGTCTGTTGTTTGTTCCACCTGCCACTAATGTCTCTCTCTCTTCTTTCTTCTTCTTCTTCTTCGTTTTACGTAATACTATGCAGTGAAGAGAGTCGATCACTCATCTTATCCATCATGTAATTTGCTTTATGCAAGAAAAAAAGGAGAAGAGATTATTTGCGCTTGGTAACGAGCACCATGTAAGCAGGTTTCTTTCCCTCATGTATATATGTATATGAAGGAATAAAAATGAACTTCGGTAGTTCATCATGAATGCAATTAGTATAATTGACACGATATCTAACAAATGCACATTTTAAAATGTAAATTTTCTTTCGGACAAGAAGATGAAGAAGAAGATTAAATGTATAAAACAGATATTTGTATCTGTTCAGTGAATCATGCATTGTTCATTCTTCTTTTGTTACTATTGATGTTTGATTTAGGCTTCATGAAACCTGTGCATACTATTCTATTGAACTTTAAATAACATGCGATACATTATTAAGATGACACTTACGACTAAGCAAAGACCATATATGTCAATTACACAATAGAATATATGGATCAAAAGATGACTCGCTTCAATTGGATCATTCAGAAACAACTGCCTATTCTATTTATCAAAATATAGAATAGCGGTAACTATTTATCGATATCTCTCCGACTGCTTTGTCTAACGATAATAAATCAATTATCTGTTGGATTCGTTTTTCTTTTACCAACATTTATAAAACAGAGTATTCGAAATAGTATATTTCTAACGATGTGCCATAAGTAACCTGTTGTTTTCATATTTCGGAATTAATAAGATATCAGATTAGGCATTTGACATATACAATTAAAACTTTTCCTTTGAAAATATTTTTACAACTTCACCAATTGAACAGTCACATAGATCTTCTTTTTCAAATAGCAAATTATCATTGTGAACACTTCGGAAAGTTTACAAGTAATGAAAAATATCTATGATATGCTGGTAATATTATACATATATTTGTGTGTCGTCTATTGGAGCTAACTTAACAATTATAAGCGTTGTTCGATGAAAATCCTACGATAGGAATTATCATATGCCATTGCGGAGTCAGATTTTCATTTGCACTTTCTATCCAAGATCCATAGTGCAAATGAAGTGATTAATGAAAGATAAATATGTTTTGTCATGGTGTAAATAATTAGATTTTCATATCTTTAACATTATTATATTACCTAAGCAGAAAAAAAGAAGAACTACGCCATATAAAAAACAAGAATATTCTCAACTATTTCTACTAGCATAAAACTGCAGAACCTGATGTAGTTAAGGTCGGCTTGAAAGTTGATATCACTTGACTATTTTTTTTTGTTTGTGCCATGTAATTTTTACAGAGCTGTATCGATGTCAATATAACGTTTAAGTATTTATTAATCCTTATTCTAATAAAATATCCACTATATCATCATATAATAAATCCTTGTGCTTGCAAAGAATAAAATCCTTGCCTAGATATATTTGCAGAGTATCAGAAGATTTATTATATATATATATATATATGAATATAGAGGAACCGAAAGATTCAGGTCATTTTGATTCATTTCGATTGATATTCTACTGCTAGAATGGCTAATATACGACTGATTCGACTTGTAATGAGTGTGCTTGTTTGCATACTTATACAGAGCAAATGCAATGCTCAGCTTAGTAAGATTTTAAAGGCTATAGAAATAATTTTGATTACGAGTTTTTATTTCTAGATAATCTTGATGAAGATACTGGTTGTCCTCTGAACGTCGATCATGTATGTACAGCATGCGCCGAAGATCGAAATCGTTTAGGATGCTTTTGTGAATTACCAGATGGAACTGACATAATCACGGCTAGTGTATACACACCATGTCCAGCTGGTAAGTACACAACTAAAATAAGTCGAAGCTAAATTGATAGTCATCGATTTTGAATAGTAGAGGAAGACCCGTGTCAAAACAACTCATGTAAAAACGGCGCTTCATGTGTACGTGACACTTTAAATACTTATAGTTGCATTTGTGTTCCTGGTTTTGGTGGTAAAACTTGCAATGAAACATTAGCAAGTAGGAAAAAAATCATATTTGAAAACAATACGAGCATTTTATTTTGTATTTCATTTGTCGATAGAATGTAGTGATGCAAATGTAAAGTGTTTAAACTCTGAGTGTGTCGAAACAACTGATCCTAAATTACCTGTCTACTGCCAATGCTATGATGGTACACGACGAGACCCAAATCAAAACGATACATGTCCATTAAGTTAGTTATTTTTGCAAGCTAGTTTTGTTTTTTTGTATCATGTTTTGTCTTTCCAAGGTCCATGTTATGAGAGAGATAGCTCTACGCCAGTATGTAAAAATAATGGCACATGTCGAACTATTAACAGTGCATATTTCTGTGAGTGTGCGTCAGGTTTTGGAGGTCAAAATTGTACCAAAGCTCTTCTAAGTAAATATATTTCGATCATAGACGTGTTTAGTTAAGTAAGCATCTGTGCGTTTTTAGAACCACTTTGTGAAGACGTGCCAGGCGTTTGTGGTGAAGGAAAATGTCAACAATCAATTACGAAACCATTTTATTCATGTAATTGTGGTAGCCATCCAGGCACATTTGGCAAAACTATTAGTGAATTAGTAAAATGCGAACAAAGTCAGACTATACGAACAGTAGAAATTTATTTTTAATAGATATATTGATTGCTTAGGTGGTTGTTATGCATCAAATCCATGCCAAAATGGTGGAACATGTAGTAATAAAGGTGTGGGAGCTTTTCTTTGTCAATGTCCACCTCAGTATACTGGATCTAAATGTGAAAAAAATTGTAAGTTAAGACTTTGGAAAAGAAAAAGTTTTGTTTTTTCTTCATTGGTTCATTTTGTTTTCTAGCGGCTTGCTTTAATAATCCATGTGTGAATAACGGTATTTGTGAAGCATTCAATGAAACTATGTATTTCTGCCAATGTCCAACTTATTTCACGGGTAAACGATGTGAAATTGCTGTACCAGGTAAGAGATTGTTCAACAGGCTTCTTTTGTATTGTTTCCGTAAAAAACCATTTATTTTTCCTTCAGACCCATGTCTAGGAAAAAATTGTGGTCCTTTTGGTGAATGTAATGATATCCGAGGTAGTGCAATATGTCATTGTAGTGATGGACTACATCTTGATGGCTCACCTTGTGAAGGTACAGATTTGATTTAGTTTCGAAATACATGGTTTTGTTTCCGATTCTTTGTTTAGATCCGTGCCGTAATAAATCTTGTAATACTGGTGCCTGTACTAAAAAAGCCAACACAACCTATGAAGCTATTTGTTCATGTCCACCAGAGCGCCAAGGAGAATCATGTGAAAAACCACGAGGTATATTTACTCATTTTGTAGGCTTTATATTAGAATACGTTATTTTTGTGAAACAAGATCTAAAAGACGTGTTGAAATATAGGATTAAATTTGTAGAACCTCTACGAATAGTTTTTGATGTAGACTCATAAACTACACATGAATCATCTTTCTTTTTGAAATACGAACTGAATTTCCATTGTATGTCGCATCTTGTGGATTCATTTTTCGGATTAAATACCAGTAGCTGCAGCACATCTCGAGGGTTCAATCTGATAGAACTTATCTTCAGAGTTTCTTTAACATTTAGATGCATGTCGTGAAGGTGCTCGTTGTGGTGGTGGCTATTGTAAACCAAATTATTCGTCTCCTCGCGGTTACGTATGTGTATGTGAGGGAAATGTTGTTAAAAACGAACCATGTCCATTTACGAGAAGTAGATTATTTCACATTCATAATACAGATTTTATTCTATTGATATGTTTTATTGATAGATTGTCCAATCAAAGATTGTGGAACCCAAGGTATTTGTGTAGAAACCGATGGTATTGTAGTAACTCCTGGTACGAAGCCAATCTTTTATGTTTGTTTATGTAAAAATGGATATATCAATTCTGGTAGTTGTAATGGTAAAAATTGAATATACCATTGAATAATAGAACATAAATGTCGGTTTTCTAATATTAGATTTGATCGACAAAGACATTCCAAAGGCTAAAGTGCCATGTGGGCCTAACGGAGATCCATATCCAAGTCGTAATCCAAATAATCCAATCGGATGTTGGTGTGAGAGCGGTATACACATTCCAGAAATTGACATCAACAATTCGACAGGACTCTGTATTTAAATTAAGAGTCCTAGATGACAAAAGCAAAGCGAAAAAATTTATAATTGTCACTTTTTCTTTTCATAAACATAATTAAAATTGCAAAATAAACTCTCGTGCATACACATGTTTAATTATTCATTTGAATTAACCTTAGTAGAAATGAATGACAGATAAGTGAATTCTCATTACGAGTAGAACTTGAAAATTGAATGATATTGCCTTGAACTAATGGTCTATGCATATAAAACTTGATATTCTTTTACATGACAATGAATTTATTTGAGTATCGATTCTATCCAGCATGCCCGACATATCATGTCTGTTTCTACTATATCGACATGAATTGCAAATTTGAATTTTAAAATCGTTCTTGTAATGATCCACGATGTATTTTCTCTAGTTTAAATGGATTTCAATCACGTTTTCATTTGTAAACATCACTGATTGGTTTTCCTTCCATTTCGATAATAGCAAAGTTCATAGAAAAATATAAGCGTCATTAGCCTACTCAGAAAATTTCTATTCAAATCTGACGGAGGATGATTATATAAAATATGCTGCTGACTTTAATATTTTGCCAATAAATGTAAGTTCGAATTTCATAAGTACTAATAATCAGAGAATGTGCTCTACTCTAATATCATAATCATAAGATACACAATGTGCTATCATATATTATTGTCTCTAAAAATCGCCCACCTAAAACCTGTGTCAATGTGAGTCAATATTTTTTTCAAAAAATCCAATTAATCCTTTAATTACGAACATAACGAAGAGAATCTATAAACAATCTTTTTAAGTCATGACTCCAGAACATATCTTTACAAAATGCTGATAACACTGAATTTAGCTGCCTGATGTTTTGTTCCTTGTAACTCGATCTAGATAAAATATCTGCACTATGATTGATTACATTGATCTTAAAAGCTAATGAAAATCATGACGTTTATAAACAGTCATGATAGCCAAAGGATTAATAATAAAATGTTCCGATGCCTGAAGAATATTCCCGAAAGAAGTATTTCTATTCAAGAATATTCTGTTATACAACCATTTTTGTTAACGACAGAAAGTAAAACAGAATTCGAAAAAAGACAAAAAAAATTCACTCACCCACCTAGCAATGAATGAATTCTTCTATTGAAAATCGAAAGCTAATTTTGCGATATTATTCTCATGTGATATTATCGATGTTGAACTGACACTATAGATAGATATTGAAATAGATGGAAATAAATAATGAATGATTACGGCACTGAAACGTTGCTTCATAGAATCACAAATTATCCAAACAAGCATGCTGTTCTCAGCTCGCCTCTGCTTTTCGTCAATTAATATTTACATGTTTTTAATATTTTTAAGACAGACACCAATACATATGTCGGTAAACTTTTTTCATTAGTCTCTTTTTAGGGCCATTCTTAGAGTATTACTATTGCCGAAAGATTTGCATGCAAAGAAAATTTTATAAGAAGCTCATTTGTAATTTACTGATGGCGAATGCCGACTCTGAATGGATAAAAAGTGCCAAACTGTCAACAGCGTATCAAATAAAACCCAGACAAAAGTTTTCTTGAAGTTCGAGAATTTTTTTTTTACTTGGTGACTTAGAACGTAGAATGAAACTTGATAGTTTAGACACGATAATATACTGTTTACATCTTCCTTAACAGTAACGAATAGAACTAATGGTAGAAAACCAGTTGAGAATTTGCAAGTTCTCCTTGTAGGGGAAATATCAAGTAAAAAGTATTTGGAAAAGCGAAATTTCTATGAAAAAGATTTTTGATGCTGTCAAAAAATTGTGTGGTCAAGTTCATTTGATATGAAAAACATTTGAAAAAAGATTGAACCTGTGAAATACAGTACATTTTCCTAAATTGATAATAAATGCTCTTTACGATCCTATTGCGCAATCGAACAATATGTCTTGTAAAAATCGAAAATATGTTATCCGATTTAATAATCTTCTCTATTTCTCTGATTATTATCGTTGAGAAAAGCTTTCAAAACTACATAGCCAGTCAAGTTTCTCCTTGTGATTTAGTACAATACAATCATATGATTAATAATAAATGTAATTATCATTAAATTTATTTGTTAGTAACAAAAATTAAAATAATCTAAAGGCAAAGAAAGTTTTAACAATGATTGTTCGTGATAATTTTTGATTTCTCTTTCATCAATAATCTAATTTTGCGACCATCGTGTTTGAATCCATTTGTCAATTTTATTATTAAATACTTTTTCTTTGAGACCCTGTTTAAAGTGTCTTGTACACCAGAATCCCATTCCCATTGATAATATATGTGTAAGCAGATTAAATGATATGCAGACATAAAATACTTGAAGCACAGGCACCAGATTAATCATTGTTGCTTTTGTTGTTGTCAACGATGGGGTTGGCCGGCGTGATATTTGTCTCGAATATTGAATAGCCTAATTATTTTTCATATTCTGATAGAATAATAAAATTTGGCAAAAAAACGCTTACCGTATAGAGACCATAACCCAAAAATCCGAATTGAAAAAGTGAAAATATATAAAAGATAAAAACCAACATATAGTTTTCTAGACGAGCCTAAATATGAACAATGACACGTTTTTTTTTATTCATGAGAAAATATTTTTTTAACGTCGTACCATACCAATACCCATGCCTAGCCATAGTAATGTTAGAGGAATGCCAATAATGAGTAGAACTCGATCAACTGTTTCATAGCCAGTAACATTATATAAGTTAAGTAATAATGATGAAATCTTATTAAACAAAAAACAAACTTTCTAATTTAAAGTGAACTAGAGAACATAGTATCTACCGAAAGCATTGTATTTATGCGTACTACGCAATCGAATATACTATAAATCTTAAGTGGACGACGTGCTGCAGGAAAAACCCCGAAAAGCCTATTGAAAAAGAATAGGTTAATAATCAAAAACTTTTCTCAAATACAACAGTAAGAAAAATTAACATACCGTTTCGAAAATTCGTCTCGTCGATAATCTTTTATTACCATAACAGCAAGTGGAATAAAACATAGATTGAAAGTAATCGTAAATATAAGTCGAGCCTTGAAAAACGCACAAACATTAATTCAATAGAAAATAGCTCTTTAAACAAAAAGAAAACGTTTATTTACTAGACGAATTTTAGCCTGAGTACTTTGCCCGTCATTGTTGTGAGTTATTTTAGCAATAAAATGTGCAATAACATAAATAGTTAATAAAACAGAACTGAGAAAGAAAGCCACAATATCAGTTAGACGTTGATAGAAAATGCCAGTTATTAGAAATATAAGAAGAAATACTAAGAAATAAACAAGAAAGAAATGTTATCACAACGTTGTTGTTTTTTCTTGCTAAATTTAGTTCCTACTTGAATGAACAAGAATAAGAATACCATAAGCAAAATCTGGATCATTTGAAGGATCTGATTGAACAATACGAGCAATGGTTAAACCATCGGTAACAAATGCAGCTAATAGACCAAGAGCAAGAAATGTATATTCATACCAACGAATATTTGTCCATCCACGACGCTTAATTTAATGATGAAAAAAATCTAGGATATAAAATAAATTGAAACTAGCTTACAGTTCCAAGAAATCCACTTTCTTCAATAGCATGTTCAGCTGTTAAATTCAGAATGCCTGCAAACGTTGGCCGTGGTTCTGGCTAGATGTTGTGAGAAAGAAAATAGTTAATAAATCAAATTTTCTTTTTCGTTGACTCACATCCATACTGATATAGTTTTACTCTGCAGATTGTTACTGGCTTTTAAATGTTCTATTTACAATACTTCGTGATTTACCTTTTGAGAAATATTGAAATGAAGAAAGTAACAAGTAGGATTTTATTTTACTTGTTATCTTTTTCGAGGTCAAAAAGCAAAGTCAAATATAAAGATAATGTTGCTAAAAAATATATATATAAACAATAGAAGGTAAACTTAGTTTTTTTTCCTTGTTAAATCGAAGGATATTTAGAAGAATTGAATTCATCTATCGGTCGAATATACTGGATTTTATTAATATCTAATAGGTCTACTTCTATTCGTGTCGTATTCATTACTGTTCGATTTATCAAACACAGTCTGAAAAACTGATCTTCAGTTAGGTACATTATCGATCGCATGGAATCTCTACGATGTGTTGACGTGTTAATAATTAAGCCACGATGGCCTTTTTTAGGCGAATTTTTTTCGGAATTTTTCTAAAGAACAAGGATTATCAATGACTTTTTTTGACAGCTTACAATCATCCGTGAATCTTCTATTCAATATATTTATCTTCCTTTTATTCAAAGAATTATGTTAACTTCTTGTGTTCGACAGACTCTTTATTTTTTTTATTCCAACAAATAATAGCAAAAACGTTTTTGACTCAAACAATGCATGCACCAAATACTACAGCTGATTATATTTTTTTTCAAAAACAAAATGAGTACAGGTAAATAAATAAATCATGGTATTCTTATTCTTGTTCATTCAAGTAGGAACTAAATTTAGCAAGAAAAAACAACAACGTTGTGATAACATTTCTTTCTTGTTTATTTCTTAGTATTTCTTCTTATATTTCTAATAACTGGCATTTTCTATCAACGTCTAACTGATATTGTGGCTTTCTTTCTCAGTTCTGTTTTATTAACTATTTATGTTATTGCACATTTTATTGCTAAAATAACTCACAACAATGACGGGCAAAGTACTCAGGCTAAAANTCAAAATTCACAAAAACTCCATCCAGAAATCAAATTGTCTAGTTTCTCATGATAATTTTCGTGTTCAGGCATTCTAGAATGACTCATATGTCGCATGCACTTTTTGCAGTACACATAACTCGGATGAAATCCGAAGTTTCCACATTTATTTTTATCATCATTCGACTGCAGCATACATATGTGACGATATTATTAATCTAACTGTTTTTTTTTGTTCTTAAACGAAACATACATTTATTTATTTCTTGCTCTTGATGAATATTAAACAACGTCAAATCAAAACAGCAACAAAAACAACAGAAATCAATTCGAATTAAAATTGTGACTCATCGAATGTGTGCTTTTGAGATGCACGGAAAGATCTGTGTTCATGATTTTTTGCAGCAAAGTATCTCCCAAACTACTTTTGTGTTTAAATTTGGTTGAAATCGTGGTTGATCGTCGATGATGAACATTGAGAAGTGAGGAAAATGCAAAACGTAACTGACGACCGCTTACACAATAAATAACAAAAATTTGAGTCTTTTAATATTTCACTTAACACACGTAGAACAGCATAAACTTCAAAGGATTTTTGTGTGAAGCAATGCTTAAATGGTAATCCTAATCGTGATATCGCATTTGTTATAGTAAATGGAACAAAATAAACGATAAACATTAATGTTAAAATTAACAACATAAGCATTAAGTGACTTTCATTCGAATCCATTTGACGGTTCTGTTGATTAGAATTGTTTGCTAACAGATCATGCCGTCGAATAACTGCTCGTTTAATTGTAAATATTGTTAAGAGATTACCAATAATAACTATAGTTAATGGAATATAACAATATCCGAATTTTGTTATTGTTGCATGTAATCGTCTATAGGCATAGCAATCAGGTAAAGGCTGACATCGGACCCCTTGAGTACTTGCTGTATCCATAGGTATAACTAAAAGTCGAGCTGCAAATACTATTGCTATAATCGCTGTGATCATAACTACGGTGCGAGCACGACATTGTGAGGCAAATTGTGTTTTATGAAATGGAAATAGAACAACCAATGTAGGCTCAATTGTTATTAAAACAATAATCCATACTGATAGAAGTACACTGGCTTCGCCAAAAATACTGATATTGCACACTGTTGGAAAATAAAAATGTTGGATGCTTTATTTCGATATGAAACTAATTTAAAAATAAGCACTAATGTGTCAGATATGGCTAATGATGTCACATATACGGAAAATGACGAGTGATTTTCAATTGTGTACTTGTTAATATTACAAGTAAGATTAATGAATTGCCAACTAATGCCAACGTTGGTGATATATATATAATGAAATGTCATCCAAACTCTGTGCAAAATGATATCCTGTCGCGTTGAGTATCAAATTATTCGGTTCACACATATAACGATTCATCTGAAAATAATATATATTTACATATGTTTAAATGTATTCATTCGTGATATAGCTAAATAAACTAAAATAAACAAGGGAACAAGCCACCGAAACGCTATTTATTATAAAGAAATGTTCGCTAGAACATTTTTTTATGGAAAACTCAAAACAATCAAATGACATGACCGAAACTAGAACTTCTGTACAAACGGAGATTGGCCATAAGAATTCTTTAACTTTTAACTGTGTTTTTCGATCGAGAAGTAAATATGTTTCTTGAACATCAACATAACAGATATTATCTAGAATATTTTACCGTATAAAAGTAAATAAGACGGTTTTGTTCTTAAGACAGACTTGATATTTATTAAACTAGAAAAGAAAAAAAATGATAGTAAGCATCAAAACAAATATATAGCTAGAATGATGAGAACTAATATTTCTATGCCAATAAGCAACTTGCTAGGTTAAACAACTAGTATTGTTGACGTTTCGTAACAATTATCTTGTCCGTAGTAGAACTGCGTGGGATTACTAGAGATAGGATTTTCAGGAATTACATTGTGCGAAATCTGCTTTAGAATAAAAGAAAACTCTGCACGAAAATAAGCTGAAAAGCTTGTTAGCGCAGCCCATTTGGGGCTAAAATGTGGAACTCACATATGATTTTTCGCCTAATTTACTTATACATAATGCGTGATGCGAAATTTGCTGCAAGAAAATCGATCGGTAGGAAAAAAATGTCTTATTTAATTTTTGCATGCTNTATTACTTCTTTCATCATATATTTTAACGTATGAGCCGCAAAAATCTCGCTTTTAAACTTACACTCACGATTCTCTTCGAAAATATATGTGAGTTCCACAGAACAAAAGAAATCTCTTATATTATTTTTGTTGATTTCCCAGAACTTAAGATAGAACAAAAAAATGATGAATTTAATGCGGCTCATACGTTAAAATATATGATGAAAGAAGTAATATTTGGCTTACGCACTAAAAGAGATTGCATTTTCTTCGTTAAATGACAACACTCGACAGTTTTTTTTCGCTTTTACATAACTCATACCAAGTGCTTAGGACTTGAATGCAAAAGTTTCAAAAGAAATGAAGTAGTACAACATATCAAATAGTAACTTTTAGATCTACAAATTCTAGTTGCATTTTTCAATTATTCATATTATAAATATATCTGGCTTTGATTTATGTTAAAAGAGTATCTATAAAAAAATTATAACTATCAAAATGTTTCCCTTTTTATATAAATCATTTGAATAATATTCTTATTGGCTGAAATTTTCTTGAGGTTGTAGTTTGTCACGATTTACTTCAGTTGATGGCTACTTGAATATAAAACTCTTCAATAATAATTCTACTGTTTTGTACTGTAATCACCATAACGATCGCTTTCGAAGATTTTAACGATTAAAAGTGGACCGAAATCTCTCTGGTCGATTAGAATTAGATTTTCTTCTTCTTCATAATAATCCGATTATCACCGAAACAACGTTGCATGAATATTTGAACACAAGCACGTTTGATTAAAAACAATATAGTACAGAAAGGACGCCAAAATTGTCTTACCAATGTCATGGAGTGTGTCTTATTACTTCCTATAAAACCAGCCGACTTTTGGTTTTTTACTAAGAAATGAAAAATAAACAACCTTGAACAACTCTCCTTGATGTAAAATATCATTAAACTTCAGTTGACCCACTTTCATTTCTGATTACACACCGTAAAAACATTGCACTCATCTATTTTAATATGAAATTACTATGATTCCCGTTATTATTATCCAACGGTTAGTCAACCATGATCACGTCCTTGCAATCTTATCAAAGTCAAGTAGTAGCACGAATATCTCTATTATAAAATTTTCCAAAAAGAAAAAGAAAGTAACAAGTAATTATACAAATAGTAAGGATCAATTCAAAACAACAAGTGAGCCTATTTTCATCATAAATAGTGCCAGCGTGCGTGCCGGAATTGTTTTTCTTTTAGATCAAATTTATTCTGACATCTCCAAAAAATCCTGAGGCCACATCGAAGCCCTCCTTGTGAAATAAAATATTGATATATTGCTCTATTAATATGATAACTTGATGTAGCGCGGAGACATTTTCAGTTCGTCACTTTTTTTTAATAATTTTTATCAAACTATACTAGAGACTATCATCTCTAAAAATTTATCTTTACGCTACCTCCAACACTTTCTTACTCAAATATTTCTATTTTTCACAAAAGTTTTATTGTATTGTGTTGTACGCCACGGTGGTTAATCAATATAAGCTTTACTCTATATTACTCAAGTATACTTCATAAGAAGAGTAGCTTTATTATAAAATATAGTAAATAAAAAAACCTGAGATTTCTTACGCGGCTGTATTAAAAATAGTTCTCGCAAGATAAAAAAATATCCTCATAAATGAGTCTTATTTCGTTAAATAAAAAAGTTATCCAACTGCTCAAACTATTATTTAAGGCCACACTGCTTATCAAGAGCTTTCATTATTAAGTTTCTCATTTGTTTATGCACCTCTGAATTTGATTCTTAATCTGTATCGTTAAAGCCTGATGTATAATGACAGTATAGATGTAAATTTTTGATTAGATGATCACTTCTAAGGCAGCTTTCAAGTTCATTCAGCGATGAAAACAATCATATCGTTGCCTATTCATGAAAAGAGAAGGATGTAATTGAAAAATAACTAAAATTATCTTACATTTTATACCAGACCTCTTGAAAAACTACAAGGATCAGTAAAATTCATAGATATAAATACTAAAAACTACACACATAATTAGAAAAATAAAGCATTAGAGCGAGAAGTCTTGTAATGTTTTTTCGTTATCTATTCAAGTAGGTTTGATCGTGTATAAGAAAGTCTTCGTATATATCGTAGAATTTAATTACTTACAGATAGTGTTTGTAAAAGAGTTGGTCTACACATTTTTTGCTTCCGTTCCGTTTTGAAAAGAATACAAAGTAATTTCACATAAAGTCAGAATACAAACTATTCCTACGGTTATAAAAATTTAATTTCTACGTAGTTCTCATTTCTAACTAACGGTGATAAATTTTTACTGCATTCATTAAACATGAAGATATTATGTTTGTTTTTTTCCACAAATTTATTAAAAGTTCATTTCGAAAATTTCAAAAAATATCATTACTCTAAGTTTCCTGTAAATTTTTACAAATTTACTCGAATAACTTGAAGCCTCGAATAGTTCTCAATATGAACTTTTCATTACTTAAGTAGTAGAGTTCGGTGAATATGTTATTAATTAACGTTTATTAAATTTTTAGAACCGTTATCAAACTAAGGCTCATAAACAAACTGAAAAACATATGTCTTGAAATGATTCTTGCCGCTTTCAAGTGCGACAACTACGTTCTATAGAAGTAATTGTAATACTATCGATAATCATAGAAATTTTAATTAATCTATTGAAAATAGATCTCAAAAATGTCACTAGAAACTCATTTAGTACGAACCTATAGTAAACAAAAATAACAGGCATATTATATTAGTTGTCTTTAGTTTCTTAAATAAGCAAGAAAAAGAGATAAAGAAACAGCATCAATAATAATATTATTTAAACTGTTCGAATATAATTTAAAATCTTTCTAAAAACTCCAACGGATAACGTATGTTTTTTAATGTGTTGAATATCGAAGTTTTAGAATGTTATTTAGATTAGCAATTATATTATAAATAACAAGAATGAAAACTAATGCTATACGGATACCGTATAAACCCTAATCTAATGGATTAAGCACTTATCAACTTATGGCCGTTGACAAGAACCAATGGATATGCTTTTGATGCTAAGAAAATACCTACTAGATGTTCGATGGTGTCGAAGATGTCATACGTTTTTACAATGCGCTTACTTTTCAGTTCAATCAATAGCGACTCTTATTATAATAATGATAGTTTAAGAAAGTCGTAAGAGCGAGGAAACTAAACACAGTAAGTGAATAACTAAAAAGGAAAACAAACTTTTCTTGCTAATGCAAAAATGACATCGTTTCACTAACGATCAATTATTCTCACCAAACAACTCTAGTCTATGAGAGTTTCAACACGTAGCGTTTCTTGTATTCACTTAATGAAGTAAGGTGACAACATGCAAATCCGTATTTTTATCATAAAGCACATAAACTAACAATTTTCTTTTTCCACAGACGCAAAACTAATTGGATCTATTATTGATGAGAAAATAAGTCAAATGAACGCAAACCTTCAAAAAGTGCATGTTTTATCTATGATGCGAGAATATTATTAATTAGTAAAACGCAATTGTTGCTTAATAACTGTGAAACAATTCGATATTTTTAGGATTCACAAAGCTTCTTCTAAACTTTATTATTGCTCAAAAAGCTGATTATTTTCTTTTATTGTTAATCAAAAGGAAACATAATCAGATTAGATATCCATACATTCTCAAATGCCATTTTTCGAGTGGAATCTATTGCGGATAAACGGGTTACCTGGATCGTCATAATTGTTTTCAATTCAAAGTGACAATTAATCTTAAAAATGTATTCCGAGATCACAATAGCTAATCTATATGCCAATTACATCCAGTTGACAACTACAGAAAACTTCAAGTAATGTGTCTGACAGTTCAATATTTATTTTTAATGAGATCACGAGAATACGAGTACAAATAATACGAACATTAGATGCTTTTATTTTATATAAAAATCGACACTATTCATCTATTGTTTTCATTATAGTTCAGAGCTTATGTCAAACTCTGTATATATTAAATCAGACTGTGAAAATTTATTGTATGTTAATGTAACTATTATTTAGAAGAAGTAAAAACGAATATGTCTGATTACAAAATACAATTTATAGTTTCAGTTTCTATAATGTAATAAGAGTCATTTTAAGCAATTGAGCACCGTGTGATTCAATATTAAAAGCTGTATAATTTCCTTGAAATTCACCAAGATCTTGGTGCAACCAAAGATCTCGTACTTTAACTCGACTTGTTGATTTCCAACCTAAATCAGGGAATGATACTGATATTGTTTGATTGATAATATGTGCCCGATTAAATGCAAGAACAGCTTTGGATCCATCAGCTAATGGTCCAGCCCATACTTCTGTATCATGCTCGAGATCGATACGTATCTTTTGTCCTTGTATACCTAGGGAATCTTGATTAACAGCAATAACTTCTGAATTGGTAAGAATTTCTAAAGTTTCTTGAGATAGTTGTCGTACATCACAGCCAATAAGTAATGGTGCTTTGGCTATTGACCAAAGGCTCATGTGAGTTCGGTACTCAGTTGATGTCATTCCACCATTACCAACTTCTAACATATCTGGGTCATTGAATCCTATTCAAATAATAGAAAACTTGATCATTATAAAAGAGAAACTTCTCAGGTGCCCTTTTATTTTACCGTGTGGTGCTGCAAAATTAGCAAATAAATCATTGATATCAATGTTTAATAGCATTGAAATCCAATGATCACTAATATCTGATGTTGTTCTCCATGAGTTTGCTATCGCACGAAACCATATTGCTGGTAACATTTCACCCCATTCGCATGCAGAATAAAATATTGGTCTGCCTGTACGATTTAATGCATCTCGCATACGTTCATAACGTTCTTTTATTGTTTTATTTGTTGGTCCTGCATAACAATTATCATATTTAAGATAATCCACTTTCCATTGTGCATATATTTGCGCATCAATATCTTCATAACCATATGAACCTGGTCGACCAGCACACGTTTCAATTCCAGCGTCGGAATACAGACCAAACAAAAGACCACGAGAATGAACATAATCGGCTAAGGATGCCATACCCGACGGAAATCCGATGGGATCAGGAATAATGTAATTCGTTGTTTGGTCACGAGACGATGCCCAACAATCATCAACATTAACATAAGTATATCCAGCTTGAGCTAAACCAGTAGCAATAAGGGCATCAGCTGTTGCATGTATTATTGTTTCATTAATACTACATCCGAAATGATTCCAACTGTTCCACCCTAATTAAACATGTGATTTCAGATTATTTTTTTTAGAAAATACATTTGTCTAACAAACCCATTTGTGGTGTTTTTCCGAGTCCATTATCAAGCGAATAAATAGAATTAAATGAAATAAGAACAGCAAAAGCAATAATGAATAACATGTTTGTGTTTGTCAAATAAAAGCTCATGGCTATATAAGAAGAAGAAAAATGAGTGTGCGTGTGTGTGTGTTTATCTCAGATAAACGTTCTTTTTCTTCAATCGATAACGAAAATGATAAGTTTATTTTGTGAAGATTTTTACTATGTTACATGATAATTTATTTTATTAAATCTAATTTTTTTCGATTATGAACAAAATTCATTAACAATAAAGAATTATTTATATTCTATTTCTATTATAATTAATATTTACGGCAGTTTGTAGCTCAGTGAGCATGTAGAAGCTAAACTTTAGTTTCTTTTTATACGAAATCATCATATAGGAATGTTATTGTTGTCGTCAGTGCATATGTAAATACAATTTAAACAATAAATGACGACAAAGAAAAACAAACGATGCATCTCAAGGTAGACTTGATAGATGGCATACCGTAACAAGGATGTATGATTCTTTTTTGAAGAATTTGTATTTAATTGAATTAATACAAAATAAGATATTTTCCTATGAAACTATGTATGAAGCAAGATAAATGACAATGACGATAGTTTGAATATTTAAGTAAATAGAGTATTTGAATCCGTAGTAACATTCCGACGACATAGTCCAGTGGGTGGACATATGATTATCGGATCGAACACAACGATGATAATTGGCTAAGATGTAAGAACGAGAGTGATGATGACATAAGGATTAATATTAACGGCTATCGATAAGTAAAAATAAAATAACAACCTGATTACATCTTTCAAATAAGAACATTTCAATTGTGTTCTATGTTCAAAAATGTACAAGTGTTCTTTTCTACTATTCGTTATTAGTTTATGTTGTTTAGCGATTGTTGATGCCAAACGACGAGGTTTGTTATTAAATATTATAATTAGATTAAATCCACTAAAGAATCTTATTGATTCTAGCTACAGGTCAATCGCAACATAATTTGGGTGACTTTTGTATGCCAGGTACATGCGCTAGTTTAAATTCGAATTGTAAACGTATCGGTGGCAATGCCTTTCGATGTGTTTGTAAAGAACAGTATATGGCTATAAATAAAACTCATTGTGGTTTGTGAAAATAATCTTTTTCGATTTTTTTTTCAATTGTAAATAAGAAAAGCAATTTTCTAGTAAAAGTAATCAATGCATCAGTTGATGATGCATGTGGGTCATGCATTAAACGTAATGGTATTTGTTTGGATGAAAATTCTAATGATCGTATGGATAAATGCTTTTGTCCTACTGAAAATGATCTATGCAATGATCGAACAACATCATTTTTTGAACAAGCTACGCAACCGATAAGAAAAAAGTAATATTGTAAAATAAAAGTTTAACCATAAATTTAAGAGAATTTCTTTCTTTTTCTCTTTTCTTTTAGAGTAGTGGCTGTAACGCAGTTAATACCCAGTCGAAATGTTAATCAAGGTGATCTTGTACTTGGCTTATATGATGTCAATCAGCAACGACTGGTCGACAATGGAGGTTCAGTTATTATTGGTGATCGTCTATTTATTGAGATAAAATATCGAACAAGTGTGTTGTTAAATGCTGTGTTTGATTTGTTTAATATTGATTTGTTTGTTTAAAGATATTCAAAATTCTGATCGACATCAAATAATTGCAGAAAATTGTTCAATTGCTTCAAGTGTTTCTGATAATGAAATCAAATTAGAAAAATTACAATTATTAACGAATCGTTGTCCATCAGCAGATTCTCGTTCACCAGTACGTTTTCAACGTATTGATCCGTATCATATAAAAAGTACTGTTTTTCAAATGAATAAATTTCAAACAACGTCCGTTGTTTATTTGCGATGTTCAATTGCAATTTGTTCTGGTCGAATAGAAAATTGTCAAGAAGTATATGAATTTTTTTCCTCATTTCTTTTTTGTCTCTATGAAATCTTTTCTTTCGTTCTCGTATAGCGTCTATGTCCAGATATTCGACGACCGTCTTCGAATCGAGCAAACAATACCGTATCGATAGATTCAACTTCGTTTGATTACGTTGATGAAGATAGTGCGAGTGTCTTAGCGTTGAAAAGACGACAAACCAATAATTATGATGAAGAACAACAGCAGAAATTTACAAAATTAATAACAGATTTATCGAAATCATTTGAATCTGCCAATAATTATTATGAAATAAGACAACTACAACAACAATTTACCATTGAAATGCCATTAGCACAACCAGCACACAAACGGAAATTAGCCTATGGTAAGTTGTTTTTGTGGATTTTACAATATACTCTTTAAAGAAGACTATACAGAATTTAAGCTTCAATATGAGATTTTGTGGATTCCTCTTCTATTTCAGTATCCGTTTAATTACTAGCAACTCACGATGAAATCTTTCAATCTGTTTACATAGGGCGTCAAAACTTTTCCCTGGATTTCCTTAAGAAGATAACAAACATTTAACAACACTAACACAATGACTGCAAGTTTCATAGTACATGTCACGGTGTCCTTCGAAATTAATTTTAATCTTTCCGAGCTAATTCAGATATAGTAGGATGCGTTGACATTTATCGTATGGATGTAAATTTAGCTGAGAGATATCTTTTTTCTCCCGATGACTGAATATATATATGTATATATATATGAAAAACGAGTATAGATTCTCAGTACATATCAAACTTGAAACTTGAATTCAAGTTTGACACTACTGAGATTCTCAAAGATATTTCGCTAGAGATCTGCTTCATTAGTATAATGAGACTAAAAAATACACGTTAGTTCTACAGTTCAATCCCAAAAATGATTATGATGATCTACTTTAAAAGAATGATTCACTTCTATCTCCATATAGACACACTTTACGGTCGCACATCATTAGCAGCACAAGGTGCAGTTGAAAGATCAACTATAATTGCTGCCATATCGATTATATTTATTATTGGTATCTCTGTATCGCTATTTGTTATTTATCGAACATGTTACTTTGAATACGTTCAACGAGTCTATGGTGCAACATCAACGGCTGGTTTTATGAATGGTGCCGAATCGGTTGATGGAGGATTAAGAAGTACATCGCAAGTCTGTCGTTATGATATGGGACGTCGATCAGCCCAACGGTTCGATGAAAGTTTCTTTGCTAATAATGTTGAACCATTAGGAGCGTATCGAAGACAATATTAAAGCGATTAATTTGTTTATCGAATGGATATGGAAAATAAAATAGAATGACGTTTAATTAAGAAGCTTAAAATGAATATATATATATATATGCGTGTGTTAATTTATTGATTGAAATCTGATATTTCTAAGTACAATTTGATGAATCTTCTTATCTGAGAATGATTTTATATTTATTTTCTTTGAAATGTTTTTCTTCATCACTTGATTGTTTTTATTCGTTTTTCGTTAAGTATACATCTGTTGCTTCTTCACCCTTAAATTAAAATACAAAGTAAAAATTCATATGATAAGGAAAAAAATTACCTTTTCATTTTTTCCTATTCGAAATTGTATCTGTTGACCAATTTCTAATGATTGAACACCGTCTTTCAATGATTTTACATGAACAAACAAATCCGTCCCATTGACTTTTCGACGAATGAAACCAAATCCACGTTCTTTCTTTAGAAGACAAATATTTCATTTTAATAGTTTTAGTTAACGCACATAACTTACATTCCATTGTTTAACAATTCCTGTTTCTTGTTCATTGATATTAGCATCTGATAATTCTTTTTTCTGATTGTCTATTAGCACAAACTCTTAGTATAACATTATCCATTGAAGATTTTCTATCGTACTCGTGATTTTGATTGAATCTAATCTATTAATAATTCGAAGATCTTTCGCTTCCGCACCACGATTACTTTGAACAGCAAGAAACTCGACTTCCATTCCTTCTTGTAAAGATTCCAAACCAGCATGACGAATTGACCGAGAATGTACAAACAAATCTGCACCGTCACTTTTTCTTGTAATAAAACCAAATCCACGATTTTTACTATTCAGAAGAAAGAAGACTAAGTTTTCGAACAGTTTTTATGTTCAACCTACACATATTTTCGAACAATACCAATATGTCGATCGTTAGTAAGTGTTTCTGATGCTTTAGATTGATTGTCATTCGTATTAGATATTTGATCATTCACAAGGACATCCAATAAAATAAAAAAAGACACAAAATAGCAACAAAAACATAATAATTCTAGAAAATTTACTCGTGCTTCAAGTCCTTTCATGCCTTGAAATACTTTAAATTG
The DNA here is from genome assembly GCA_905331475.1 of Rotaria socialis. Lineage (NCBI taxonomy): Eukaryota > Metazoa > Rotifera > Eurotatoria > Philodinida > Philodinidae > Rotaria > Rotaria socialis. The sequence continues at coordinate 48,743 of CAJNYU010003841.1, forward strand.
AACATTTTGTCCTGCCTAAAACTAAATTCTTTAGAATACATCATAAAAATGTGTTGTTTTGTTTCTCTGTCACTTGAAGTGTTTTGAATCCAGTACCAAGAATTGATTGAAAATGTACAAATATATCGTCTCCATTACTATTTCGTGTAATGAAACCAAAACCTTTATCTTGTGAAAATCGCTTCACTATTCCTGTGTCTTGACTATCATTCACAGCATCTTGTATTGAAGATAAAGATCTTACTTGTAATCGAAAAACTCTTTGTTGTTGAATGATTAAACTTTTCAATAGATTTAAAAACATCTGAAAATATGATTTTTATTATCGATTTAAAAAATATGATACGAGAACAGATATAAAACTAGCGGAAACTAAGAGAAAACCAGTATGATAAATTATTTTTGATTGAATACGTTGTTCACTTTGTTCATTTAACAGTAGAACATTTTCATATGGATCTTTTGAAGATAAATCTACTAAATCGTTTTTTAATTGATTGATCGATTGCTCTTGTTTAACAATTAAATCTTGATAGAGTTGTTGGGACTCATTTGTTAAATTGCGAAACTCTTGCATGCGATAACGATTCGATAATGTAGCACCTGTATAAGAAAATTTCTATCTTTGACATTGAACAAACACATGCGATGCTTACCGACGATTCCAGCTAGTGCGCCAACAACAGAACCAATAATCGACCAATATTTTGTTCTCTCAATCCGCATCTTTTCTTTCTCTTGACTTTCACGTAATGCTAATTGAAGTGAAGAAAATAGTTGTCGTTCAATATCATCTTGCTTTTTTAAGTCTAATTGAGCCGATTTTTCTTTTTTAAATAGGTCATGTTCATTTTTAAAAAATTCTAAATAAGCATCATCACTACGTGATAGCTTTTCCATTGCTAATCGAACACGAACTAATTCAGTTTGAAGTTTTATCAATTCATTGGAATATGATCGGCGTTCTTTTTGTGATGCTATAAATGCCCGTTCGGCCTATATAGAAAGAATCATAGATAGATGGGCCATATTGAAATATAACTGTCTCACTATCGTTTATATTACATCATTGACAGCACTTTGAGCTTTTTTGACTTCTTTAAGACCAACAAAATCTTCATAGACATCAAGCCAGCGATAGAGCCATGATAGACGACTAGTAGAAGTCATCTTAACATTATTTATTGAAAATTGACGAATAGTTAATCGTGTTAACATCGATGAACTTCAATAATAAATTGGCTAGTTTGAAAGTATGCGCACCAGTAAGATACAAGCTAGGCTGGCTATGAATCACTTGAAAATTCAAATATCCAATAGAATACTATATTTAATGTACTTGAAAATGATAGATGGTGTCTGATCTGGAATTGTTATCTTGCGTATTCGAAAACGTTAGACATGATATGATGATATACTGTTGTTTCTTATCTATTGGAGAAGTGTTCAGATTTTTATTAATTTTCTATTGTTGAAAATAGACCAGCTAGTAAAATTGAATACTTCAATTCAAGATAGATAACAATAACACAATTCCTTTTTCTGCTATTTTCCACAGTAGCCAAGTTCATGAACAATATATTTCTGATTGTAACCCAGCGAAATTTATTGACTTTGACAAAGTAAAATTCTAGACAATCAAGTAGCGTAGGCTTGTTCGACATTGAGAGAAAAAGAATTTGAAATAACTATAAACTTCTGTAACGAAATTTGATATGAAGATTTGATATTGAGAACTTTCAGACATTAACATATCGCATAAATCACAAAGTTAAGAATAGATGACTATTTGTTATGTCATTTTTCTATGTAAATTTGACTATGCGTTCGAGTCCTTTGAATATTTTTTGTCTGGTTAAAAATTCAAAAGACATCCAACGGTCAGGGATATTCTTCCCACTTGAATTGAATTTCATCCTCATCTAGTTCGTTCTCAACGAACATAGGAGATCGATTAATTTTATTAGTCTATAAAATTTCTGTAAGATAAAAACATGCAACATAATAAAATGAATTTTTATTGCGAACGACATTGAATATTAGCAAGTTTTACTTTGGTAGTTTTAGTGGACTGGTCATCGATCTTAACTTTCTATTTATTGAAAGTGATATCGATTAAAAAATGGCTTGTAGAAAAAGAATTAGAATAAATTAACTAGTAAATATTCATACGTGTAGTGGTGTCGACTGCGTTTGATTAAATCGAAATACTTTTAATTCTGTGATGAAATACAAATATTGATTTTCTTTTTCTTGCGAGCTATTTTTTACAGATTCTTTTTTTGCTTTTTCGTGTTATTTTCTTTTTTTACTACATATTTCTTTTTAGTGCGTGAAATTTAAGAAGATCAAACAAACTGCATCTATAACGTACGAGTCTCAGAAGTAAAACAAAACAAAAGAATTCATGTCGAATACTCGCCAGTTTTTAGTTCCAATTAATTATGATATTAAAAAGCAAGTGTATCAAGATGAGGAAGTCGTTCAAAAACGGACATATCATATGGATGATCTTATGTCAGCCAAAGGATATCATAAAACATATGTCAATGCACTTGGTAAAGGACTCAGCGTTGGATCTTACACCTATGCCAACAAACTATATCTAAAATCGAAATTCCGTTAACACCTCTTCATTTTTTTCTTCTTCCTTTGCTCTCATATATTTCTCTTTATTCACTTATCTTTTGCTACTTTCTAATAAACGAAAACAAAAAGACTGAACAACACAAAAAAGATATTTACTTATTTATCATTGTCACAGTGAGTAATCTTTAGTCAAATACTGATCTATCCAATGTTGATTTTTTAAATACAACTGGCAAATCAACAAATATTGAGCAAATTTATGTAGGAAAGATATGTTCTTCTACGACAGAATAACCATCCGTGGCACTGAAAATAGCAACACTATCGAATTTAAGTAATTCTATAGAACCACTAGTTGATCGTAATTTTTTCTGCCAAGCTAAATGATGAATATTTTATTTCAGATATATACAGATGATTTGAAGCTAGAATTATACACAGCTATATAAAATTTTCATCACAATGCATGTTTTCCACGGGTTCTAAAATAGTCAAATATTAGAAAAAAAAGACAGTACAGGTGTTACATAAGAGAAAACTCGCACACACCATCTTCTCTTTTGTCATCAGAGACTGATTTATTCGACATTAGCAAAGCTATTTTGTGAGTGTTGGTTACAATATGTATCTGAAACAAAACTTTTTATTACAAGTAAATTGATCATAAATATCACAGCAAAATTTCTACATTGAGAAACGTTTTTGCAATTTATTAATTAATTCATAGAACGAATTGAATAATACCAAATGTATTCAGCATTGCCATGACAAATGTCAAACATTAAATCAACAATAAAATATGCGCAACAGTGATGAAATATATCATTTTTACTGATTATATGTCAATGATCACGATCTTCTGGTGGCCGATAAGGTAAATTAAGGTATTGAAAAATTGACTCTTCAGTTGGTGTATGCAATGCTTGACCTGTATGTATTTTCTCAACACCCTAAATAAATCTATATAGATTCTTTTATAATGAGATCTTGGCATACTTTTCGTACGACACCATTATAAAGTCCATGTTGAGAAAGTGACATATTTAAACGACGTGCTAAACGACGCATAGATCGATTAAACATCGCCGATCCAGTAAAATAAAGTAACGAACAAGCCCATTCATTTGCTGGTATAAATATTAGATCGATGCGACGATGCTGATTAAACAAAAATGAAAGTAAATTAAAGGAAAACATCTTGACTTACCAGTGAGCCCGGCTCAAGTAAACGGCATACACCAAAATACGTCATTTGTTCTGAAGTATTGCCTGTTGATGATGATGTTTCAGAATGATTAATTAAGTCATCAGTAAGAAATTCTTTAACAAAAATAAAGAACAGAATATTCTTAGTCTATAGAAGTGTTGGCAATGTTATAAATACCTATTGCTTTTAATTTATCAATTAATGGTGAAAGTACACTTTCGTGTAGATGTCTTTTACCATCTTTAAATGTTATTAATATATCAATATCACCACATGATGGTTTTAATCGGCGATAACTTCCGCACGTTTCCATCACGAGACCTGGCACAACTTCATTAGCTGTTTGTTTAACCTTAATCAAAGGAAATTTCTTTTCTTTTCTTTAGCTAAAATAATATTTCTATTTTTACAATTGTTTCAATACGTGTAACTTCATCACGTGGAATACGTGCATTAAAATCATCATAATATTTTAAACCAATTTGTTGTGTACGTGTAAGACGCGCTCGGTTTCGTAAATCGTCAAGCGTACGAAAACCTTGTGCAAACCACTGTTTTGTTGTTTCAGTACCAGCACCCCACACACCAGCAAATAAACCCACTAGAAATGTACAATAAAGAAAACGTTTTATCGCCATTCAGATCAGATGGAAATTAGAAATATAATGGGAATATCGTTGTATTCTTTCTATTGTCGGATACACTTCTTCAGTATTGTTTTACTTAAAATCGAATAAGTTAGTAGTGTATATGTTATAACGAGACTTTACTAAGAGTGTCAACTTTTGAAAATGTGGATCATAACTCGCGAAAGAAGCCGAGCTTTTACTAGTATACTTAAACGCTCTTCATAGATCATATCTATTTCAAAAAAAGACGTTAAGACTCGAGTGTTGTCTTACGTGTAGCAACATCATCACGTGATTGAAATGCAGATAATTTTACAAGTCCATTGGTGCGAATGATTTCCCAAATTTTATCAGCTAAAGATTGTTTTACATATGGTAAAGCTTTGATTTCCTGACATAGAAAAAATAATAATAGATGAATCAAAGGAAGAAAATGGCAATACTTCGTAGCTTCGAATTGGATGTGTACAGCGTTTAAGTGCTTCGATAGCTTTTTGATAGGCAATACTGCGACCTTTATCATTAGTTATTAGATATAATTTTGACATTTCCTAAACATAGTAAAATAAATGAAAATAATTGTGACGCTACTTGTATTTACTTTTAATTTTTCAATGATTTTTTCATTTGGATTTCCATTAATCGAAGTCGATGAAGAAGCTTCCGAACATAGCCAGATCCCAGTCTAAAAAAATCGTTACGTAATAAATACAAAAGAAAAGACATGCCTTCTCATACCGTTTTTGGTAAATCACCTGGTTGAATCGGTTGAATCTCGATATTACGCTAATAGATAAATAAAAATGAACAAGAAATTCATTGAATAAAAAGAATACTTTTTTTGAATTAGATTCTTCATCAGTGTCGGATGCTGATGATGATATTGAACGTTCTCGTTTTATCGATGATCCTTGTGTTATGGTTTCATTTCTATTTGAAGAATTACATGTTTCTGTTACTGATGATACTGATTGAGGAAGATTAGCATGAAGTATGTAAGAGTGATGTGGTAAAAGTTTATTCTGTTTAATTGAATCACTTAACCATTGTGTTCGAATAAGTATTGGCGATGACGAGAACGACGAGCTTTTTAATGCTTTACTTGCTGAAATAAAATCGAGTTCATCATCAATTAAAATAAACGAATTGTGGCTAGTATGGTTGACAACACTAAGACCAAATCTGATGCAGGCTTTTTGAAAGATTTCTAAACGACGTTTACCAACTCTTAAAAATGAGACAGTTGTTGGAAGAGAAATATCATCTGTCATTCGTGCATGCAATTACATTAAAAATGCATTTGATTATATTTATCAATCAATTACCCAAAATGTTTCGGTTATCATTGGTCACTGACCAATGTCCAATGGTGTCGCTCATGTCTTGGTTGAACAAATCTGATAGACTTACTAGACGTATTATCGTTACAAAACTTTCTCGGAAGACATTGAAAGAACGTAAACTTGCATAAGCATAATGTCAGTTTATGATTCATCTTCCGGAATATGTTTAAAACAAACATGTCAAACTGAGTTCAGCCATTTTCAGTGAATAAACAAAAGAGATCAATGATAGGAGTCGGAAAAACCAAGAATTTTCTTGTCGATTATAGAAAGTCTACACGTAATTCAAAGCTGATTATCGCAATTTTTTTCACTTAGGTACATAATGCATATGATCAAATGTAGTGAATGAAATCAAGAGTCATCAGTGCGATCCTACTCACTCTTTCTTGATGGATAAAAAATTTCGAATTTTCTACTGTAATAACTGGAGATTCATTCATTTAGAAAAAGCTCACTACTTGTTAGTGGATTTTTTTTTTGGTAATATTTTAATATAGATACTAAATGAAGAGGAAGCCTCCTTTGATGTCCTCTATGATTTTAATGAGTTTCACGATTAAGATGTACTTAAATGAACTAATGTACATTTAATTGTATACTTTCTAAATACCCCAGACTTTTGGCGATTATCATATTTTCAAATTCTGATCTTACACTTCTTGCATAAAGAAACTTCACCTAGCTTCGATCAGTATAAATATATTAGAATTTCATCAAATAAACTATTTTCCATTGATTTGAAAAAAACCCTATTTCAAAAAGATTATCTTCAAAACATGTGAATCTTTTTTATAGAGACGGAATCGATATTAAGGCAGTGATAGCTGACTAAAATCTCAACAGAAAAAAACTCCTTGCCGATCTTTTATTAGAACAAAATATTTATGCAAGTCAGAAGAAGACATACGAGATTGTTTCCTTCTAAAGAGTCACAATAAGAATTCACGAATGGATTATCTAACTGTGCGTAGTGACTGTATTCACAACATTATTATACAATGTATTACAATATCTAATAAGAAAACGAACAGGCCAATTCGTAAAAATAGAACGTCACTATGACGTGCACTGAGAAATCAATAGATACATTTAAGCGTTAACGTCGAAGAAAAAAAACACTCGCAACTACACCCATAGTAATTCAATTAATCACATGTGAATATTTCATTAGTTATATTTATTAGACTCATTTCATACAGTTATTCATTATCACATAGAAGGTACTATTGACACTTTTTTTGAGTACGTGCTGGTCATAATCTGTTTCGCAAATTAAAAAAAAAAGAATAGTTATACAATTAGCATGTACATAATAAAGGAAATGCAACAAAAAAAACGGATTTCTATTGCAAAAACATAGCAACACCTGAAACATTTAAATGATTAAGTTACGTATAAAAGATATACAGAAGAAAACATGTACATTTATACAAAGCATCCAATATAAAAGCTTGGCACCATCCGTAGTCTTCATCGTTTTGTTTTACTCGATTGGTATTGAAACAAAAATTGTTCAACAATAGGATAAGTATATTTTATTGATCTGCGAGTGAATTATCTTCATAAAATTTCAATGAAAATATTAGACCAGAGTATCTATTGTATACATCTTGACCAAGTTCGGCAATCATTTCGGGCTGAAATAAAATAATACATTTAATAAATGATTCACTTCAGTCTAGATTCATTAACTAACTATCATCTGTGGTTCACTAACGTTTTCAATGATTTTGAAAACACGTCGGAATCTATTAGGACTAATTTCACGTAAACATTGTCTAAAATGCAAAAGAAATTATAGTTAAACAAATTCATCTGTCTTTAATAGGATAAATTTACTGTCGAATTTGTTGATAACGTTGTTGAATACGGCTTGTTTCATTTAATCGGCCAGACATTGTTCTATCTTTATCATTACCACTAAATGCTAACTGATCTGAACGACGAGCATTTACTGTTGGTAATTGTAAGGTAGAAGTTAACATTAAAACGAAATCATTTATATCATTTTCGCTAAAATTCAAAACGAAAAATAAGATGTAATTTTTTTAAGGCCATTCTTACCCTTCTTGTTTTTGTTCATTTTCATCGAAGAAATTATTTAGTAATGTCGGTGTTGATAATTCATTTGTTAACGTTATTGTTGGTGTTTGACTCGGTGAATCAAATGATATTGAATATTCAGATGATGATGATTGTGTTTTGAATTCGCGACGTCGTTGACGTGCTGTAGAAACAGATCCCTTACGGAATATCAACAAAAATTAATAATAAAATCACTAGAAAGGATTTGATTTTTACCTGATTTAAATCGTATGATTTTGTTATGCGTGGTTGTGGCTGAGATGATGAAGGACGAGAAGAGTTCTTTCTTAATTCAACTGAACTTGGTCTCATTTCTCGTTGTGGTGATTCGACACTCTAATCAAATCAATAAAAATGATTGAGAAAGTTTGTTTTCTTTTTACATTTACAAATACGTCTCGGAGCTTAATGATCTATCTTTTTTTTTAGAATGTAGCTCCTAATAGATGAATGCCACAAATTGTAAATTTCGAAATCCTGAATATCTTAGTAATTAAATGATGTTTAAAGATTGACGCCTAATTTATGTTGGAAATAATTAGATATATGAATCAGAGACGTGTACAGGGCAGGACGGCCCTGTTGCCCTGTCCTTTAGAACAGGATGAGATTCAGATATTTGTCCTGTCCTGCCGTCCGCCATGACGAAGATTATCAACAGGGCAAACACGCACAGGATAATGTTTCTATGGCGCAGAAGTCGTAAACAAAAATTTTGATTCTCTGACGCATAACAATATTATTGTTATATGATTTATGAAAAAGTAACAAGATATTTACTCTGGTTGATTGAGTAATATCATTATTATATTGCCGAACAAGCGATGGATCATGATCATCATCAGATGATAGTTGTTGATTTTGTTTTACATGTTCTTTTAATTTGTGATCGCGCCTTGCGCGATCTAATGTATAATTGGGATTAATTTTTGATATTAATCTGAGATCTTTATCTTGGCCATTAGCTGGCAGTGGTTGATTAGTTCGACGTGATTGGCGACGACGAGCTCTTGAATCGTTCGCACTCGGTTCACTCGGTGGTAAAAAATCTGCAACTGGTGACGATCGGTTAGCGTCAACTCCTGATGTTGGTCGAGAATATGACGGCGGCAATGGTGGATGAGAAGGAAGTATTGGCGTGGGATTACTATCATTGGAAAAAAGAATCCTTGACGGCGACGTCTTAGCAGAACTGTTTGGACGTGAAGGCGAAGATACAGGCGAACTACTTAGTTTCGATCGAGTTTTTGCATTGACTGGATTGGGACATCTAATCAAGATGCATATTTTTTTTTAAATTTATTCCACAAAATTTATTTACTTGATTTTTGTTTTCTCCAACAATCTTAGAATGTGTTGTTTGATATAAGAATTTTGTAAAATTTGTTTTGCTGTTGGTCGATCATCTGGATTTTTTTTCAACATCGATTTTATAATATCTATTAGCGGTTCACTGTATTTTTTTGACATTTGTGGCGTCTAAATAAAAGGAAGAATTTGCTTTTCAGAATTGAATTTCAATTAGAAAATCAAACCTGTTCACGAAGTATTTTTATCACCAACGCATTTATATCTTTAGCATTGAACGCGTGTTCAAGTGTTGTCATTTCATAAACACAACATCCAAGTGCCCATATATCTGACTAAAAATATTCTAAGGTAAAATTGGTTCATTTATTTTTGAGCTTATTACACACTTTTTGTCCGTAAGGTCTTTGAGAAAATATCTCTGGACTCATATAATATGGCGTTCCAACAATTGTCGTTGCAAATTCACTTGCCGATTCAAGTGCTCTTGCAATACCTAGATCACCGACTTTGACAATATCGTGTTTTGTTAAAAATATATTTTGTGTTTTTAGATCACGATGAAGAATATTTTTCTCGTGAATATACTAAAGTAACAAAAATATACGTGTATATGCAGATACGAAATTCAAAAAACAGCCAAATGACGAGACAAGGCGTCACAAATATTTTAGACGTGAGTAAGAATCATTTAGTTTCATCCTTAGCAATATCCTAGCGTGAACAATCGTCGACCTTCGATGAACTTTTCGGATACTTGAAAACTAGTATATTGTGCATTTTGTACTAAAGAAAACTTTTTCTGAATTTTCTATCCTAGTTTTTAGCTGAAATATATTGATGGGAGTTCAAAACTGCAATAATCGTGCATTTTTATTTTGAAGGTTTCGAATTTCAAAACTACTCCTATGCATTTTTTTTTCGTCTGGTATCACTATTTCGATTCTTTTTCTTAGTAAAAGAAAGATTGTAGAAAATATTCAAAAATAAACTTCGTTAAACAATATTCCTCTTGATTGTATAATTAAACATAATTCAACGGAAAATATGTAATTTATTTACCTGTAAAGCCATACATATTTGAATAAACCATTCAATGAGTTGATCTTCTGCTAATGACTCTTTCTTTGCTTTTTTTTCTTTCAGTTTGGTATATAAATCTCCACCTTCACAATATGCCATGACTATGTTAAGACATCCATCATTTGAACAAAACGATTCAATATAAGCAACGATATTTGGATGTTTCAATGTCGATAATAATTTTGCTTCTCGTTCAGCACTTTCAATATCATTTTGTGATGGGCTATTGGCTGATGGACGCAGATCTAATCGTTTAAGAACAAGTTGTTTTGATTGAGATCTTATTGATAAAGGACTATTCGGTAAAACGAGCCAAACTTCACCATAACTTCCCTTACCAATCTTTTTCAGGAACGTGTATTTTTCATTAACATCGATATCATTATCAGGTGCTGGTGAATCTAATGCATTTTTCTTGCTTAACATAATTTTCAGTTTGATTAAATTCAATAAAATAAAAGAAGCAAAATTTTATTGTGAAGATTCTTATGGTGTATGGACATGCGGGGGTGAACTTCATTTATGGCACTCGATGAAAGTGTTGTCGTAGTTACTGAGTCAAAATGATTCATAAAAGCGAACAAAAAATAGGAAGAGAGAAGAATATGACACTTTCTTTACCGATTTCTCTTTTAGATTGATCCGAAATATCGAACCTGGCTATATTTAGCTTTCACAATAGACCGAGTACAATATGAATAGATGTCAGAAGTTACTTCAAGATAGATTATATTTTTTACATTATTCCTAAAAAATTGCGCAAAAGTGATACATTTATTACCAAGAATAAATAGTTTAAAATATAAGCATGTGACTTGATGGTAAACATTCTCTAGGAACACAATAGTAAAAGCATTCTTTTGATTTACGTTCTTCGAATGTTGAAAAGCTTAAATCACATGATATTTGTAAATGTCCTTATTTGGTGCAGTTGAAATGAATTTGTATTCATTCATGTGATCATCAACAAGAAAAGTTCGTTTTCATATTAACTAGTGTTCACATCGGTCGTTCGAAATGTGTTCAGTCTCGTTTTTGTTTATATATGTATGCATATAAGAAGGATACTTGTATTGAATACTAAATAATGTTCATTTTTTGCAGAAAAGTAAGGACTGGCAGTGAAAGATTCATAAATACAATGTGTTTTGTTATGCAACCAATCAAATTAGTGCTATTTTTAGCATTCCATGATATTCAAATGTACATATTCATGTCGTGTATGACAAGCGTTGGTGGTGTAACGGTTAGCATGGTTGCCTTCCAAGCAGCCGACCCGGGTTCGACTCCCGGCTAACGCACGTTTCTCTTTTTGTTTTTGACTACACGCTCGATGATAAGTAAACTAGATTCATTGACCAAGTATCTAAGTATATGTATATAATTAAAAGTAAAAAATATAGCTTTCATTAGCAGATGGCTTCTACTGGTAGAGAATAGAATATGGTTTTGAATGGATTTTCCTTTTATTCACGGCTAAACTCGAGTACCCTTATGACCATTACGCCTACATTGAGTTTTATAAATGGTAGGTTCAAGGGGGAAAGACGGATTTGGGATTTTGAAAATCCCAAAATCCAAAACGTGAATGATGGAATTTCCATCTGAATTTTTCCCATACGTAAGTCTCATGATTCTTAGAATATTCTAAAATTTTCAGCGCTAACAGACGTTTCCTTCTCAAGATAATGAATGCGCAAGAAATACTCATTTCACGGCACGGTCAGAAAATCAAGTTTTTTTGAAAATTCAATATTTTACGAAGGAAACATTTATTCGAGTTGAAACTTTTAGGATCTTTTATGAGCCATGAAACGTATATATGGCAAGAATTTCAGGTTGAAACTACGTCATTCGTAGCGGGGAAAATGCTTTTCAATTTATGGGATTTTCAAAATCCCAAAAATCCGCTTTTTCCCCCCTTGGGTAGGTTCCTTTTCTTGAATTTCTAGGACTGTTTGTTCATTCATTTTGAATTGCTAACCTCTTGATATTCAAAAGAAAAATTTTGAAATTATCAGAGGAAGTGCACCTCGATGTGTAGACAATGTTTCGAGATGCTGTCTTGTCGAAGATAGTGAAGCCATGATGGCAAATAAATTGATCCAAATTTTGTCTTTGTTGTTTTGAGACGCTTGATCAAGCTTTTTAAAATTAGCTACTAGAAATTGCTTGGAACAATCGTCTTTTTCTTTTTGTCCTTTCAAATAACAGTGCCTTACTATTGAAATCAATGTAGAATATGCCAGCTTTTTTTTAAATTTCTTTGTTTTGTAAGAACTATTCTCTTGAATATGAAAAAATACCCATTTCAAACATTATAAAATATGTATAAGCAAAGTTTTAGACTAGTTCCGAGAAACAGTTATGCTTCTTCATAAAAGTATTGATCTGCAGACGAGCATGTAGTTATTCGATAGAGGACTACCCTGGACTAAATTGACGGTCAGAAGAAAAAATTAATTTTTAGCTCATGCAAAAGAGGTACCATTAACTAGTTGTTATTAAACTTGATTAGCTAATGTTTTAGTTTGTTAGTAATGATGATTCATCACACATCAGCTATTTTATCTATTTGGCTGATCAAATAATTTTCCTCGATATTTATTTTAATCGCTCATATTTGCATACAAAAAAATAAAGTTTATCGCGCTTGTAATTCATTACTCCAATTAGCTGAATTATTTTCATACTGAGCATTACGTTGAAGTGCTTGCCATTGTTGTTTACTTTGTTGTAAGGCCATCTAAAATATATCGTTCGATGAGTTCAATCGTCAATAGCAAAACATAGAAAGTACACTTACTGCTGCAATTTCAACTTTTCTTTCCCAGACTTCACAATCACGTTCAAGGTTATAAAGTAATGCTTTCTTTTTAACATAATCTAATACATCTGGTACTTCGTATTCTTCTGTTTGTTCAGCAAGATGACTATGTATTTTAGCAACACGTGATTGTTCTTGAGTGGCATCGATCATTTCTTGTTCAGCACGACCATGTAAATTATTTTGTTTACTAATACGTTGTTCAATATCAAGCAAATCTTTAATTTGCCTATTTAAATCATCTTTGAAACGATTCAATGATTGAGTTGCTTTGCCAACTTGTCTCTTAAGAAGAATAAGTTCAACATTTTTCTCATCAATTTTATCTAAATATTGTTTATTTTCGATTTGCAATTGATGAAAATCAACTTCATGTAAGGTTTCGCCCATTTCCTCTTTTTGTCTTAATTGTGTTTCTAAACGTACGATTTGTCTTTTCAAACCTGACGAACGATCACGTAATTTATTTATTAATGATTCACGTGTTTTAATACGTTCAACGAAGTAACGATCGATTTTTTCACCAACTACTTTATGTGTACGTTTATCAATTGAAGATTCTTGTGTCTTATGAAATTCAGCTATGGCTGCTTCGAAATCTTTTATTTCTATATCAATCCATTCAGCATCGGACTAAAATGAAAGAAAAACTATTAGATTTATTTTCGATTTATTTTTAGAAATAAAAACCTCGAGTTGATCCATTTTTTTTTCATTTGCTGTTTCACGACGAGATTTTTCATTTCTCATTTGTTCGTATTCAGTTGTAATGATATCAATTTTCTGTTCAAGTGATAATTGTATACGAAAATCACCTTGTGTACTTCGCGATTTTGATCGTTTACGTGCAAAACGATCATTTCGACTTGTACCGCCGACAGTTGTTAAATCTTGAGATGAACTTGTTGGTGTTGTTGCTTGTGAAGCATTAGCTGCGGGTGCCGCTGGTGCAGCTGTTATTGGTTCAGATTTTTTTCTTTCCAAATTTATTTCAAAAATATTGTTTTCAAATGTTAAATCAACTATTTCACGTCTAAGCGAGATATCAATATTTTATTTCGAATAACAAAAGAGTAAAAAAAACAATCAACTTGTTCTCTCAATGAACTAAAGCAGAGCAGCGCTTATTAAATGAGCACTTACGATAGATCTTTTTTTTTCTAAAGTTTTTTATCTTATCAAACAAAAGTCAATAAGAAATATAGATAATTAAATATATTTACTCAAGTTTTTCTAATCGTTGTTGAAGTTCAATATCATCAGCATCATCGTTGGCAGTAGTACCAAGATGATCAGCTGATGATGATCCACTAAAGCTTGATCGTGCTTCAGCCATTATCAGTTGATTCTATTTTATTTTTAAAATCACTCAAGATCTTATTTAAAAGGGGAATGCGTGATCAATCAAGCCATTCACGCAAATATGTTACTATCGGTGATGGCCTCTCTTAAAAAAATAACAGTTTTGAAGAGCAGACAGATGTCGTCTTTCGACATATGTAAGAAAAGAACAATTTGTTTCAATATTAGTTAAAAGACTGATAGTAGCAACAACAAATGTATATATAAATCGTTGAAAAAAGGTTCAGTTGCCTTCTTTATATGATCCATGATAATTGTACATCGTAGTAGTTTTTGAGCGTACCCAGGTTGAATGATACATAATTCGGTCACGGCCAGTATACAGCATGTAAACAGTTGGATTCGACAATGTTTTGTCAAAGCTACGGATAGCTGTAATCCAGGGGCGGCGGAGCGTCATTAAGTTAGATGAGGCTCATCATATTTTTTTGCTACCGTGGAATTTTATGAAACATCAAGTAGTAAATAAGTCTTCTTTTTATTGAACTTCAGTAAAAATAAAAATGGTCAGTATAAGAAAGAAGATTGGAAAATACCGAAAACTACTTTTCTTTGCTCCTTCTCTGATACAAGAACAAAAAATAGCAATATTCAGTACAAAAGCAAATGAGGCTGAGTCTCATATTGCGAAATCTAGGTGAGGTTGAGCCTCATCTGCTGAAAACTAGGTGAGGCTCAAGCCTCACCTGTCTCAATGGCTCCGCCGCCACTGCTGTAATCATCAACTGATTATATGCTTCATAATTGTTTTTTTTTATATTTAGATAACTGACGAGAAGAGTAGAGCAATCAGTATTGCCCATATGTGTATAAAACAGAAACAAACGAATTTCAACTACGGCACGGTATGGCATACCGGAATGATGTTTCATAATGTTTAGCAGACATTTTTCTTTTTCTTAATAAACCCAATAGACATCGATATGCATCTTGCTTTTCATAGTTATTTATAACCACTCCTTTTTGTAAGGGTATCAAGCCTCTTCAAAAAGACGGAATGAAGTGAGGATCAACTTCTGAAAGAAAGTTTCTCCGGTGTTTTACGGATGAAACCTATTTTAATAAATAAGTAGATGTATGAATCAAAGAGATCCATTAGAATAACTAGCATTACCTATATTGTGAGAGTGTTTTCACTTTTCCAATAATATATGTGAACGCGCTCATATCGAGGATCATAAATTCTTGGAGGCGTATTTTTACACTAGCAGTCTACTTAAAATGTATTTTAATTATAAGTCAATATTGTTTCCAAATATATCAATAGGAAGCAGTAGAAAAAACTATACAATGTGTAAAATAATCACATATATAATAATCATATCCAGAAAGATGTCAGCACAAATCGGTGTAGAGTTTCAGTCGAATAGATCAGTTACTTACTATTGATTTTCTATTTATTTTATTTCCTCAAATATTTTATTATAAAAATAAAAATAAAAATTCTGAAATGAAATTTTTCGAGAAGGCTGATCAGTGTCATCTTTCCTTCATTTGTTGTGATTTATCACCAATAGATTTATTCGTATTCAGCTCGTATACTTCTTGCATTTCTTTTTCTTTACTTGTTTTGTTTTGTTTACTAAATTTTTTTATGCAACGAAATTTCGATCCTTGATTTGAAAATAGATTTTTATGTTTTCAGATTAGCAACAAGACCATTAAAACATGGCCACAACAGCTAACATCACAAAAAAACGCAAAGTAAACTAGCCTATGCAAACATGTGTTTTTTTTAATCGTCTTTTTTTGATGTTGTAGTTTATTCGTGAAGGTGTTTTCCATGCTGAACTCAACGAATTTTTCACCCGCGAATTAGCCGAAGATGGTTATTCCGGTCTTGAAGTTCGTGTCACACCACAAAGAACCGAAATCATTATCATGGCAACAAAAACTCAACAAGTACTTGGTGAAAAAGGTCGTCGTATTCGTGAATTAACATCAGTTATTCAAAAACGTTTCGGTTATCCCGATAATTCAATTGAATTATTCGCTCAAAAGGTTGTTTCACGTGGTTTATGTGCTATCGCACAAGCTGAATCATTACGTTACAAACTTATGGGTGGTCTCCCAGTACGACGGTAAGATTAAAAGAAGGACAATATTTTCTCACACTTGTTGTTGCCATTTTTTCAGAGCCTGTTATGGTGTTTTACGTTTCATCATGGAATCAGGTGCTCAAGGCTGTGAAATCATCGTATCAGGTAAATTACGTGGTCAACGTGCCAAAGCTATGAAATTCATTGATGGTTTAATGATTCATTCGGGTGACCCCGTTAATGATTATGTGCAATTTGCTGTACGACATGTACTCTTACGTCAAGGTGTACTTGGTATTAAAGTTAAAATTATGTTACCATATGGTAACAAAGAAGGCACAGGAGCTAAAAAGCCATTGCCTGATCATATTTCAATCGTACAACCTAAAGATGAAACACCAATCGTTAATCCATATTCTGAAGTGAAAGAACGAAAAGTTGAACCAGTAATATCAGTTCTATTAACTTGTACTATTTGATTTAAGTTTTCTAATTTTTCTAATAGTTATCGCAACAAATGGGTCATCCACAACAATTACCACCCCAACAACAACAGCCACCAATTCAACCTGGAGCACCAGCCAATTTCGGTTATTAGAACAACATAATATCGAAACAAAAAATGTTTATACACAGAAGAAAATAATAGCGTAACATCATCGGTTGTTTGTTGTTGCTTTTGAATTGAATCGTGTTCTAAGCAGCGAATAAAAGAAAAACAAAAATCTGAAAACAATCATAGAATATGTTTAAATACTTCTAATTCATATACTACGATTTTTTAAACATAATATTAATTTCTAGGGCGGATTTCTGCGATCGAATCGATTTAAGTAATAGTCACGAGCCTATGTTGCAAAATCAGATCTGATATCGAAAGAAAAGTTTTTCATACTCCTTTGATGTATTTTCTATGAAATTCAAAACATTTTCTAGAGAGCAATCTAAAGTGTGAGTTTGAAGTCAAGATTTCGAAGGTCTAAAGCTCTTTCTTAACAACAAGAAAAAAAAATGAACATTGATTGCGTACGTCACCAAAGTTACCAAGGCGAACATATTCACAACACGTTTTCCACTGAACGCCTCTTGAATCAGTATCTGAACTGTTCTAGTTGGTTTACTACTGTGGTCATACAATGGAAAGTAACTCTAGCCTTCGGAAGATCTTAATATATTCTATATAAATATAATGAGAGAGGAGAACGAATTTATCTGGTCGATACTTTACTTACAAAACGATTGTTCATGCAATCGTTTTAGATAAAATAATCTAGGATAGCATAATCATCTGGAATTCTTCAATTAAACCAATATTTCTGTCAATAAAAATGAATACAATGAAGTTAAAATACTTATTTTATCATCAAAACAATTTTTATTCAATGTTGCTTCTGGAAGAAACAGTTTGATTAGACAACAATGAGATTATTAGAAATCTTACGGTTAAAATAATATATACTTCATAATCTGGAAAAAAATGATCTAGATAATATGTTCATAAGTAGACGTAGCTACCGCTGATTCAATAAGATACATCTATCTCTTTGTACAAAATATTATCTTAAAATTCTTGTAATGTGACCAGCGACTAAACAGCGAAATTATACTACTTGTTAGTACCGTGCCAATATGAATATAATCATAAAATTGTAATCTATATGCTTCATTGTTAGGATTTCATTCATTGGATGGATTATCTCAAGCCTATTCGTGATGACCAATGAATATAATAGATGTTATCATGATGAATACCATTATGAATTGGGATTTCAAACTTTCTCTCTAAAAAAAAATCTCAAACAGAGTGGATAGAAAAGCGCCTTAATTGTGAACCAAATGTTTGCGAGATATGAAACTTTCAAGGCATGAATTCTTGTTGATGTATTGTTGATATATTATTGGTATTTTGATTTTTGGTAGCATAGTAACTCGAAGAAGTTTCATTGAAGACTTCTGAATTTTTCGTTAAAACCTATTTAAAATTTCTTTATGTACAAAGATTAAGTTCCAAATTCGAAAATGATAGATTTTCGAATCGATCGAATGATATCTGAGACAGCTGTCCTTGTCGTCACTTCAGAAGAGATCATTCCTCGAAGGATGAAATTTATATTTTATTGAATAAAATAAATCTAGTTTCTTTTCGATGAGTTCAAATTAAGAAAATATTCGATATTCGTGTAGTGTTCATTAGCTTTCATCTATGAATAATGAATAGTGAGTCAGATCATGAGCGACGAACGATGTTTATGTAAATAAACCTTTTGTCTAATCATAAATCAATTGATTTTGTCTGAAATTTGTATTAACATGAAGTGGCAGAAGTACGTGGTTCATTGGTAACGGCACTAACGCGTTCGATATTAATCGCTAATTTTTTATATTTGTGCAGTTCATTTTCTTTCGAATAATATTGCTGTAATATTTGACATCCAAATTCAATTGATTTAACAGTCGGTAAAGCATTTGAAATGTGTTTTTCTAATAATAATTCAAATGTATCAAACTGTTCAATTGATATCACTTTAATACAAAACTTTCGACGCATATTGAAACCTAATTCATCATTAAAAAATTCAACTAAACAACAGAAGAATTCAGACAAAACAAAAGGTAATTTATGATAAAAATAATTTCACTACTTGTATCCTGTGGTTTTAAGTCATGAAAATGACCTTTATCAAGACGAACTTCAATTGTCTTTTTTCCACAATATATTAAAGAAAACCAAGGTTCAGATAAATGTTTGACCAGCATTTATTTCTACGGTCGAATAGTTAATTGTAACCGGGTAGTGACATTAACAGTCAAGATTGCTACTTTTGAAACAGGACGTAGTAAACAGCATGACTAATCTTGCTAAGCTAAAGCCAACAAGAAGAAAAGGTTAACAAATAAAAAGAAAAAAAAAATAATATAATTCTGTCATTCATTAGTTATTCACTGTGTGTGCATCTCAACAGAGGGCAACACTGAACAATACTGTTGCCATGAGAAGAAAAACGAGAAAACTAAAAGAAAAAAAAGGAAACCGTTTTATAAAGAGGACAAGAAGAGCAAATATTGGTTGACTTCTTTGTATCGTTTAAGTCATCTATTCTGCGAGAAGGCTATATTAATAAAATATCATAAGTTTCATTCAAGCTGAGATCTTAGCATTTTAGTAACACAAAAAATAAATTATACATTTTTACTTTCTTCGTTTGACTTCATGTTATACGTCGAAAAACGCATTTTTTATGATGCAGAGTGCTTTTGACATATGATGTTTGTTCGGAAAAAAAACAGATGGCTACTCTATAACCATCGAATACATTATCTAGATATGATTGTATATTTTTCTTGTAACTAAAAATTGTTTTCGATATACTGTGTTAGAACTGTCTTGTATGTAAATTACCAACGAGAAGAATAAATTTGTCTAATAAATTCACTGAGTAGGTAATCTCTCCAATATGTTTTATTTTATATGCGATGAAGAACTGTAAAACTTCTCACGACTTAGCGAGTTTTATCATACGTATGATTGATATAATTCAGAAGATCACCAATCAATAATTCTGTATCATCTACTACAGCTAATAACGAATTGATCAATTACACGAAACAACTGTAGTTTTAAATTGCTGGAATATATAACATTTTACCTTCTTGTCATGATATATGTCATTCTAATCAGTTGGCAAGTGTTTTCTGGGCGTATTATAATAAATACATATTCTTACATGACGAGTTTGTTTTCTCGTTCGATATTGATTCTGACAGATATTTTTCAGCTACACGCTTTTGCAAATATCTCAAATACATTTTGTTATGTTACATATAAGGAATTTGGTGGCTACAAAAAAACAACACAAAAAGAAGAAATCATCATCTATTCTTGTTGATAGGATAGAAGTACTGTTGTTTGTCTCCCTTCTGACATGTTCATAGTCACTAGAATATTAAAGTATTCTTTGTAATTACGTAAGTTAATTTAAAATGGTTAGAACTTGTCACTTGTCAACTTTTCTTTTTTATTCCATAATAAAACATGCGCTAGAATAAAGTGAAAACAAAATGAGCTGAGTGACGTTACATCGTAGGAACTCTACTAAATGAATAAAAAAGAAAGCATATTTATGTTTTGCGTCAAGAATAAAATGATTCAATTAAACATTTTGTATTTGTAATTTCTTCCATTATTCGCATCGTCTTGTTGAAGTAATCCAAGTAATTCACATTCATCACGACACATTTTTAATGTATCTCGATTACGGTCAAGTCGTGATTCTAAAAGACAACGTGTTTGGCAATCAACATAAAATTCATATGATTGTTCGATCAGTAGGAACATCACTATCATTATTGTTAAATATGCTAAAGAAAAAAGAATTTTCATAGTTTAAAACAAGCAAACAAAATATTCTTACTAAGAAATCGACTCGTTGCCATTATATATGTTACAAGTTGTTGCTTGATACAATCGAAGGCGAAGCTATATGAATAGCATTTTGCATTTACATGCCTATTTATTTGTCGTGTACTAACACGATTATCTATTTTTTCCTACTCTCATTCGCCCCTCTCCACTTAGAACCTCTTATCTTAGAGACACGTTCGCCTACTCCACCAAGTATCAATCAACAAAATAAAACAGCTTCTTTGATTCATCTTTTAATCGATAAATATCACTTGACGGACAAATTTCGTTTGATGTTTTTTTTTTATACTTCAAGTACCAAATTTGCTATTTGATTGCATACATGACATAACAGTTTTTTATAAGGCATTTTAATAAATTAAAAGAAATAATATAAATAGATGAAGAAGAAAAAATGCAAATAAAAGAAAAATCATTTATTTTGAAGGTATTCAAATCACTGTAAATAGAAAAAGAGGAAAAAAGCGGACTTTATTTGCTTGTATGTCAATACGTTAAGTTGTCAAGAAGAAAAGAAACATCGCAATCATTTCCAATTCAATAACAAGAAAATTTTCAAAACGAGAAAAAGAAAAGTTGAAGCCGATGATCACGCGATCCAATATTAATATTTTGTTCGTCTATAATTGAGATCTCACAATTGGATAGTAAGAAAAACAAACGGCAATGCTTCAAACATATTTTGAAAACGAACAACTCAATTCGTTACCGAAAACTTTAATAAGCAATCGATCCCGAAATGGTTTCATTGCTACCAATCGTCCAGATTCCGCAGAAGTATACTAGAAATTTTATTTTTCTCGATGCATTTTGTTTTTACACAAATAGTTAGTTGATTTGCATATATTTATTATTCCGAAATCGGTATGGAAAAATGTACAACATTTAGCACAAAATGGAGCGATGGATGATGCTATATCAGTTGGTTTTGTTCGGTAATGACACGTGAATCTGTTTTTTTTTCTTAATTTATTTTTTATTCTAAATTTAGAGTACCACCTGATATAAAGCTACATCAATTGCGTCAGTCGATCGAACGACTATGTGGAACAGAAAATAATTTTCCACGAGATTTTATTTTTCTTCGATCTGTTGGAAGATGTTTTACAAGAGTTAAACCTACACAAGAAAATGAATTAAAAGTTAAACACTATCGACCACCACTGGTTAGATTTCGATTTGTTTTTCTACATATAAAAAATAACTCGATATCTTTTTTTCTTAGACATTTGCGCCAGAGGTACAAGTTTTCTGTTTAAAATAGAAGAGAAAAAGAATAATATAACTATGTTTGGTTTGATTAGATTTATCTTCTCGAAGGTCGACATGAAGATTATGCATATACGCCTTCTACGACTCCAACAATGTATACTGCTAATTATTTATTTGGTAGTCGATATCAATATCGTTTGAATCTTGATGAGTTTAATACATCGACATCATCAGTTTCTTGTAATTATCAACCGAAATTATTAACTGATGTGAGACAGCAAATACCAATAGCGAACTCATTTACATTGATACCTAACGGTTCATCACCAACTAAATTAGATTGGACAAAATTTACTCGAATTGATTTAGGTGATTATCATTGAAGGTTTATTCTATACTTAATAAAAGTTTCGATTTCTCTTTTACTATCTAGACGAATCGACACCAAAGTAAGCGAAGGAGAACATATACTAAAAATATGCCATTTTTAGTTTTTGAAATGAAACAAAACAAACAAACAAATAAATAAACTATCCTTTGTCTTCTAGCCTATCCGGTGCAACAACTCTTAGATCAAGGTATGAGTATGTTCTTTTTCTCCTTTTGTACAGTAATTAAAATAACAAGATAGTGTGATATATTTTTCTTAAATTTTTTTCTTTTTTTATTTGCATGTTATTGAAGAAAAACACCATCATTATATCGGGAATTAATCAAATTACAGGAAGAACAAGAACGTCTTCGTCAACGTCAAGATGAACTTGAACGTATACGGCGAGATGTTGAAGAAAAAAAAGTAAACTCGGATCGTGACGAAGAAAATAATCGTCGTCGTCATCGTCAAGAGAAAGCCGAAGCTGAGCACCGCCGTCGCTTGGAACAAGAGACGCGAGCTGCTACAACAATTCAAGCATCATACCGTGGCTTTAAAGATCGTAAAGTATTTCAAACAATTAAACAAAGGTAAATATTTGTTTGATTATTGAGAATATTTTATTCGAAATCATCTTGATATATATATTCAGTATTGCGAAGAATAAATCTCGAATATCATTATCAGAAACTGATGCATCCAGTAAACAATCAATAGGCGATGAGGAAAATTCCGATAATTCGGACGATGATGAATTCTCTGATGGGTTTGTTTTGTATTGTAATCCTCCATATATCTCACTACTGCACAGATCTGTTTATCCGAAAGTAATCGGCATAAACTTTGCGCACATTATTCTCTTAAACTTTCGTATAGGCTTGATTGCGCACATTTTTTCTTTAATTGGAAGAAATATAGAATGTTCGCAAAACATAATCTAGTCGGAGAAACAACAATGTCCGCAACATAATTAGAAGCAAGTGAAGACACCTAGATTGCGGGTGTAGATGCGATAAACACTCATATCCTCAAAATGGAAATCATTGATAAATGACAGCATGGGAATTCAAATACAGTAGAATTGCTTCGATAATGTCGTGTTTTCTTCTGTTGCATAAATGAAGTTTCCTTTTAACAAGTTGAATTCGATACTATGAACATTTTTGCCATCTTTGTTTTCTCGATTATGTTTTGCGAATATTCAACCTCTGCTAATAGAAAAATGTATCAGCAATCTAGAGCCAACCAAAAATTAATTTTTCTTTTT
The DNA here is from genome assembly GCA_905331475.1 of Rotaria socialis. NCBI lineage: Eukaryota > Metazoa > Rotifera > Eurotatoria > Philodinida > Philodinidae > Rotaria > Rotaria socialis. Next base: position 72,493 of record CAJNYU010003841.1, read on the forward strand.
CTATTCTTATCGTTTAGTAGTCAAATTCTATCCATATCATCATCAATTAAATCAGCATCAGATATCGATTCGAATCTATACAAAACAGAAACTAATACAATAAAAAATCAAAACTCAGACAGCACTGATTCTAATTCATTTTCAACAGAATCAGAATCAGAATCATTAACATTTAAAACTGAAAGAAAAATTCAATCCGATAAAGTACCTTACTCAAAAAATAAAGCTACCAATGATATTGATACTGAGATTACACGGAGTGCAACAGTTACTAAAGTACGTTATTTAGAACACGAGTTTTTATCAGTATCAAGACCAAATATTACTGACGATACGTAAGTATTAGAATACATCAATGTATTGAATATACGCAATTGTATAAGTGGTTTCGTTCGTTTTGCTTTTTACTATCAATAATGAATTTGGTTGATAGCTAATAGGTTAACTTTTTTTCTCCATTTCATCCAAAGATACGACGTAGCACGACAAGAAGCAGAAGCCAAACGGCGTCGGCAGTTAGATGAAGAAAAACGAAAACTAAAAGAGTTAGAAGAAAAACGAAGACGAAAAAAAATTCAACCACAAGCAAATGATGATGGTAAGTTTATCTTTTCATTTTTTTTAGTAGTTGAAATTATTTAAAAGAAAAACTAATGACTGTTTGAAATTTTATATATTTCTATATTGAATCATTGCTCTTATGGTCAATGCAGGACAGAATCGTGTAATGTCAGATTCTTAATATATTAGCTGCTCGAAAAGTACGAAACCATTTTGTTTTTCTATCACCCATCGAAATAGTTTTATGACAGACTATTATTTTTTTTGTATTTTTCATTGAAAAGACCACGTGAACATGTAAGATTTGACAGAGTATGTTTCTTAAACTAAGAGCTATGACTATCTTATACAAGAACGGTTCTATGTTTAGACCAGCTATATTAGAATCCTTCATTTTCTTCACTTAGCGATGCAAAAATATTGAAGTGTCTCGATATATTCTTGAAACAATCAAAAACTAGCTGTAGAATTTCGAAGACCTACGAAAAAATTTTACTTTGCTAAATCATTACATTCACTCTTATTTGATGAATATTTCTCTTCAACTTGATGGCATTGTCTTGAAAATAATTACATCCATTTGTTATTTGCAAACTGCTGTTTACCGTAGTAAACTATTCTGCCAGTTAACCAAATGATTTATCTTTGATTTTCAGCTAAAAAATGAATCGATTTTTGCTGAATTTTATTTTGATTCATCATCGTTGTCGTCAAGAACAATCGTATAAATTCTCGATCGTTCCAAGTAGCCTGTCATGCATCTCAAATAGAATGCATTCTATATCAGTTCGAACGCCTATTGCCGAAACTTGATCATTTAAAAGCAATTATTAAGTCTATTTAATGTTTAAACAGTTGTTCCTATCCGAAATTTATTACACTTCGCCATAGTTTTCATATTGAAATTCGTTTTATCCTTCTAAAGCACATGCACCCATACAAGATCTGTTTTTTGAGTTATTTTATGGCTCATTACTTTATACTAAAATCATTGATGAATTGATTTTTTTCTAGCTGAATCTCTTCGTATTCATCTTCAAGAACTAGGAACTGAACGTATGGATCTTGAAAAAACGCAGAATGACGTGATCAGAAAATTAAAACATATCCATAGTCGAATAACATTGCGACGACGAGAGGGTTTGATTGATTCGATTTTTAATCGCAGGCATAATTCAATTAATTTCATTTTCAGCGCGTGATATGTGGAAGAAAAAATATTACCGGGAAAGAAAGAAGACCGTACCATTGGAAGAAATTTCAGCAAAATTAAAACGTGATTTAGATCAAATAAATACGAAAATAGTACAATCTATTGATAGTGAATCAAAACAAACAGCACACGCGGGTAATGCAAAACTAGCAGAAATGGGAGTAAGAAAAAGCAAAGATTTCTTATTGGATTTGTTGGAATATGAATTTTTTTGTGTTCCAGAGTCTCGTTTCGCAAATTACACGTTTTCAAAATGAAATTCAAAATACTCGTAATAAAATTGATCTGGCAAAGTTACGCCTAACAACTGATATCAAAGTAATTATTGTAAAAGAAACACCATATGAGTATTTTTTGTCTATCCATTTATTATTTTAGTTACGAAATCAAGCTGAAAATGAGTGTCGAACATTAAAAGCAGAACTTAGTCAAGCTAAAATGAATCTTCATCATATAAAAGATCGGATAATAACCTAAAATATATTCTTTGCTTAAATATATAAATTATATTTGTTCAATTAGAAAGTTCCTTTTTTTTTAAATTTTAACGATCAGCTGTACGATAAGATTTTAATATTGCTCCATGACTCGAAAAAGCAGCAAGAATTCGTTGTTCGCTTGCATGTAATTGTTCTTTGAATAAATCGATAATATTATGAACGTCAACAGAAATTGTTGCATCATGTTCATGATGAGATTGATGTTCATGATCAAAGTTTTTCTTTTTACCATCATGTTGTTCTATAACATAGAAAATATCAACTATAAATGAATAGAGAAAGACCGGAATTGTTTACCTGAACTATGATCCTGATCCTTCGAGTCAATCTCTATTGCTAAAAAACAAGAAAGAATATATAGCCATTTAATTTTGCTCTCTTTTGAAAATCTTACCTGTTGTATCATCACTTGTTTGTGTTGCTGTGTCACTCAGAACAACTGCAAGCGTTGGATGATCTGGGTATTGTGCTTGAATTGCTAGAATATATTAGAGATCTATAAATATATATCTTCTTTTGGTTTAAAATCTATCTCGTAGTTAAAAGTTTCTTTCTTTATTCTAACGGAATTCAATCGACATGATTCAAATAAAAAAGAATCGTTGAATTTAGTTCTTAAAATATTCAGTACCAATGGTAATTTCTTGAGTTTTACTTCTGGTTAGATTCTTTCAGTCAACAATTCAATTAAAACTAACCTGCAATACAGATTACAAATATTGAGCATAAAATTAGATGCATTATAATCGTAAGACCAATCGATATCAATAAGTGTAGAATATGAGAGTATACTGAGCTGTCGTGTTCTACTTGTCTCGTTATATGTATATATATATATTGGCTATAGAGAGAGAGAGAGAGAAAAACAAACGGAAAACACCATTCGCCAGACATTTTTCTCTGGTAAACTGAGAAAAGAACTGTTATTTCGACCACTCCATAAATTACAAGGTCATCTTGCTATTTCATACGTCAGAATATAAAGTCAAAGGCCATTGAGTAACATCCGAAAAATAACAGCTGTTTTTATATACAAGATTTGCTGATTAAATAAATAGATGATTTGTTGTACAGGTCATCAATGGCGAATTGGCATATGTCCGAAACGTACGACCATTTTCTCTACTTACTCTATGTAACATTGTCAAGGTGATTAATGAGTAAGACATCAACTATGATATGCTATCTAATCAATAGAAGTATGTTCACTTTGACGTTTACAAGAAAGAGCAATCGAGACAGTAAAACATAATATCAAACAATTGCTATTAGCTGTGATGTAAACATGGTCTATGGTTTATTTAGATCGCAAAAGAGCTAATTATTTTACATCTATTACTTGAAAATACGTACGGAATGACTTGAAAACTGCCAATTGCCTATATCGAGTAAACAATATTCCATACCATGGCACTTGTTCATTGATATGCGCAAGTTTACGATGTCAACAAGTCGATGGTACTAATTTCCTCCATCAACATACGATAAAATACTAAATGTTTCCTACGAGTTAACGGCATAAGTGAAAAATATCTCTAGATTATTTTCTGCAAAATAGCACTACAATAATTTGTACAAACATAGAACAAAATCTACAGTCGACATTTTTATCGATCAATCAAATAACACTGCAGTATATCTTTGTTGTTTCTAACAACAATGGTAAAGATATTGGAATACCAAATCGTCTTGTGAAAATACATATTATATCGACTTTAAGAGCATTGTGTAAAAACTGTATTGCAAATGCTCTTATGAGAAAATATATACAAATGTTTGAAGTGGCTCGAGTTTTTCTCGTAACTGTGATTAAATCTCATTAAAATTTAGTCAAACTTGAAAAGACTCAATTTCATGACCTAATGATAAAGGTTTATGACTATTTATTTAAGTAGAATTTTTACTGTGAGAAAGACTTTTCCAAAGCGAAACAGTCGAATTGCGCTTGTAATCGCGTTCATCTTCGTTGGAACCTTCAAAAATATATAAGTAGTATCAAACATGCCACTATTAAAAAATCTTCTTCAAGTAACCATAACATTTTATTAGTAGAGTTTGAATCTAAATATGAAAGGCGTCCATGATAGTTAGATATATTTCGTGATTAGATCAAGATAAATTTATCTATCTAATTTAACAGTGACCAACGCAGTTTTCAGTTAGCTAATTACCTCTACAAAATAATCATCACATATTTAAAATTAATATGTTTCGAGAAATAAAATTCTATGATTGTTAAAAAATATTTCGTAGCCGTTACTCTTTACAATATTGGTGGCACAACAAATGAAAGCATCATTCTTTTATCTCTAAACTGAAAAAAAGAATCCTTTCTCGACATAAAATAGACGTTCTTTGATTTGTTTATATCATGAATAGTTTGACTATCGTAAACGTAAACGATTTCTGCCTCTAACGATCCACTAATATACTATTAGTTGCTTTTGTACCATATCTGTATATATATATATGAATGAATGTAATCAATAAAAACAAAATTTGATCATAGAGAAAATAACATTTTCAATTCATTTATGAACTAAACCAAACAATCCTATATTTTAATTTCTAATCTATTTCAACACGAACAATAATAATAATAATAATAATAATAATTACACTTCAAATAAAACAAAAGAAAAAAAAGCACAAGATAAGAAACGAAATTGGCAAAAATGTCAAACTAAGTTCATTTACTAATCTAGTCATACATCGATTCAGATAAAATGCATTCATGATTGATACCATAGAAATACATAGGATATATAAGATATCCTCGATAGGATTCGATGTATCTTGATTTGTCATTCTTCAATAGTGTAAATAAACGAGCTGGCACTTGTGTCTTGTACATGCTTTTTTTTCTTTATTATGCAGGAGAATATTTGCAGTTGTATGAGATTAATATTCATATATTAATGATTACATCCAAATTATGGAATGGATAATTGGAATGAAAGAAATAATCCATTAGCAGACATTATTTTCTATGTGTAAAAAATAGTCTAGTTTTTCTCCGAGTATTCCTAATATCAATAAACTGGATATGATGGCATTCGATGAGCAGGAATGCTATTGTTTTTGTTATTATTATTATTTAGAATCGGTGTTGGTCGATAGAATTGTTGATGCAAACGATCTATTAATGTCGATGATTTTTGATTAACTGACTCAAGACGTGAACGTCTTTGTTGTGGTTGATGAGAATTATTGAGAAAATCGCTTGTTAATTTGGTTGATGTTAATAAAACCGATAGAGGTGACAAATGATTTTCACGATAGCGTTCTGAATTTGGAACAGAATGCTGCAATGAAATATCACGTCGATGTGGACGTCTTGTTCGTTGTTTTTGAGATGATGATAATGATGAAATAAAGTCAATATCATGAGAATTTCTGTTACCTTGATAACGAGGATCAGTACTACATGAACGTTTTGAAACTATTGGTTTTTTATCCGTAATCATTTCTTTTCGTTCGTTCGAAGATGAACTCGATCGAATCGTCGTTGCTGATAGAACTTGTTTACGAGCACGACGACGACGTTTACGATTTGTACTTGATGATGATATATTAATAGCATCATCGTCACTTGATTGACAGTTTGTTGGAGGTGATGTCAACGGTGGTGGCGGTGGTGGTGATGGTGGCGGCAACAGTGGTGTTGGTGCTACTGAAACTAATGTTGTTGTAGTACAAAGAGGTTTGACAGGAGATATTAATTGTGGCGAAGATACCTTTGATGTGATGGTTATTGAAACAACGTGTCGTTTTATTGGACTCATAACTGCAATACTTGTTTTGAGCGGTGAAACATTATTTGTTGTTAGTTGTGAAGATTTTGATGAATGCAAATTTTCGTAATCATCATCGTTAGACTCAACAGATACTTGTATTTTTGATGAAGGCTGAACAGTCATTTGAGTAGATTTTTTATTCTGTTGTGAAGATGTAGCAGCTAAATATTGTTCACATTCAAGTGTTAATGCACGAAATAAATCATCTAACGTTGACGAATTTAGAAGTGGTTGATGTTGTTGTTCTTTGTCAGCTTGATCAATATGATGATGTTGGCGACGACGATGATGATGATGATGATGTTTCAATGATGAAGAATTACGACGTGGTGGCAATGGTACTGTTGTTACCATGCCTGAAGGCAATACTGATGAAGGATATGGATCGCATTGTGGAAATGTCAATTTGGATAATGGTTGTATTGAAGTTTCTTGATTAATTCCATTAGTCGACGTTGATGGTTCATTTTTAACAATATCCGATAAAAGTACATCAAGTCGATTAATTGCATTCATTTTTACGATTGAAGTCTAAAACATATGGATGCATTTGCCATATTCATTATTTATTGGTCTTGTCTTTTTTTACACATGAATAGCGTTTTGTTTGCAAACTATTCTTATCATGATAATTTTACTTATCTTACAATCATATGTATCAGTAGTGTTATCAAATAAAAATGATAGAATTATTCTAAATTTCGATACATACTCACCATTATTAATTCGATTATTGATAATATCTATGAAAAATTATATTTATTGCAACCTAAACTATGTACTATTCATTCATACTAGTTGAGCCAATAGTAATAACAACGCAAGACTACTAGATAAATATCATCCAGAGAAGAAAAGCTAGTATAGGTTTTTTTCTTCTACTTGTCAATGAAAAAACCTCTAAGAAGAAAAGGAAGGTCACATAGATTAACGTTTTCTGATGGAATAATCAAGGATGATAACTCATATTTCTTTCTATGGCATACAGGCCATGAGTCCTAGTAAAATGCGCACAGATGAGAAAAAGAAGAAGACAACGTGTAAGCAAGAGAGAGAGAGAGAGCACGATGATTATCACCATTTGTGTCTGTCATTCGAGTCTCTGTGCAGTGACGCCATCGAACATCAACAATGACCACATACCCATCTTTTAACATATGAGACGCTTCCGGCGACTGATGAACATTGTTGCTATTTTTTTTTGTAATGTAGAAAGCGAAGAATATGGCATTACTAATTTATTCGTTTCTTCTTTATTGTATATATGTATAGATTGCTGACATGAGAAGCAGCACACTCAAGATATATTAAGGAAAGATTTCATCATCACTTCCTATTCTTTCTTTGCCGATGCCCTATTGAATATAGTAACATCTTCGATGTATACGCATGTACATATAATTGTGCTATGACTGCCGTCTCAATCTTTTCTTTCTCTGTCATTTTCTATTCAATGTCAATAGGATTGTTTGGCATACAATAAATGTTCAAGAATCTTCCCACTATTAACTATAGTTATAGATCAGGGATATATATAGATAGATAGAGAGAGAATATCTTATATAATAATTAATTGAGAAGTATGAGAAATATCTTGTATTCTATGCCATATGTTCAATACATTAGTAGATTTTTAAAAAAATTTGATTACAATATTTTATTTAACCAAATCCCAATAATTATCTTAATTAAAATGAAAACAAACTAAAATAAATATCACAATAAAAAAATTTTGAAATTTAATGAATTATTTTTGAACTGTTTTTTCACTCCATGTTATTCCTTCACGTTGAAGTTCATTTAAAATTGGTTTATAAATTGTACGCTTAACTGGCACAACGACACCACGCTCATAAATTTCATCTTAAGAGAAAATTTTTATCTCAAAAATTTTCTTAAAAACTAAATTTCAAACATACTTTCAAGAAGCATTCGAGTAGCGATAGCAGCTGGTAAACCAACTGTTTTTGACATAGCCGAATGTTTCTGATCACCATAAATAACCATATCGATGGTTTTCAATTCATTTTCCGTTTGTGATACGGATGGCCATGTAACACCAACTTGATGGTGAAGAATAACCAGATCACGCTCATTTTGTCCGTAGGTTAAACGTTTCGCTAACCAATTACTCAATGTATCCAATGGATTGGAACGTTTTTCAATAAGAACATCTTCTGAGAGAATGCCGAGTCTAAATGAAAAACCGGAGAACACGAATTTTATTTTTAAAGTGAAATCAGATTTCTTCTATATTACTGTTCGATAGTTTGTAATTGATTATCATTCTGTAATTTTTGATGAATAACAGATCGAAGTGTATTCGTTGATGTATCCCGTTTTAAACTTAATAAATCGCACATAAATTCTTTCCATGTAAGATTATCGTTCGATTGTAAACTTGGATGTGGACTATCACTAAGTAGACCAAGTCGAATTAAGCCAAGTACATTTTGACAAAAGCCCTTAAATAAAATGTTCAATTTGTTGTTGAAAATCTTTTAATTGCTTTGTGTTTTCTACTTTACTTTATATCTAAGAGTTCCTCGAAGTATGGTATGTACGGTATCAAGTTGCAATGAATCAATATATGTTGTACTATCTCGATTTGGATAACATTCAAGATTAAAACCTGGAAGAAAATTCGCTGCTGTACATCCATTTTCAATGACTCCACCGTTAGCTTCAAGTTGAACGATCTAATTTAACATAGTCATATAAAGAATTATTTTATCATGTTGCTTTTCTTACTTTGCTTTTTAGTAAATATTTGGCTGGATTAAGTAATGCTGTAAGAACACCACGAGGTGACCAACTAGAGTAAAAGAAAAACAGTGAATTTTTATAACAATTAGAATACAAATTTCGTTTTACCTAAATTTATATCGTAGAGGATTATCAGCATATTCTGGCGCTGGTAAACCACCACAATAGGACACGTAGGAATCGATACGACCACCATCATCACGAATTATTTCAAATAATTCCATGGCAAGCATATGATCAATGCCAGGATCTAATCCAACTTCGTTTAATAAAGTTACACCAGCTGCTAAAGCTCTAAAATAAAATATTTCGTCCAAAACAAATTCGAGTTTTTGTTCTCTTGACATACTCGTCGTGTAAACTTTTCATTTTCGGTGATACGTAACTTGTTGTTACCATATGACGACGATGTTTTATACATAGTGCAGCAATATTAGGATGAAGTCCAAATGGTAATAGTGAAACAACACAGTCATGCTCTTTCACTAGTTTATCAAGTTCACTTTCACTACGTGTTACATCAAGTAGTACTGGTGTTACTCGAGGATTTGTTGCTGCAAGTCGATCAGCTTCTTGTTTGATGGCGCTAACAACAGTAACATTGATCTGTTCATTACGTGTTAAATATTCAACGACAGGACCGCTGACAAAGCCAGCGCCTAATACAAGTATACGTTTTTCAACGGAGAACTTCATTGCTTTTGATCTGAAGAAGAAAAGAAAAGAAAATAAGACGAATATATAGATGGTTCGATTCAATGTCAAGTTTTTGTTTTTTGCACCTTCGTTGTTCTCGAAGTTGTGTTATATAAGAATATTTTGGTGTCAATTGACCATTTGCTGTCAAAGTTGCCTACGTACAGTTGGAAGAAAAAATTATTCTTTATGTACAAGTCTAATAAAGACAACAAAAGATTATAGAGTGAGATTTTTCGAAGTGAATGTTCTATGGGTTCGATGTTCAATAGTTGGCAATTCTACAGGTATTATTGAATTTTACTAATCTATGAGAAATAGAGTTTTCTTTAATGAAAAGCATAAACTGAAACATCATTTCAATTTAAAAACTTCCAACTACTAAATACATACAACATGATTCGTCTATTTCTTTAATCAATTTTAGTAACATGCGAATGTCGATATAGACATTTGACGATCATAGAAATATTGATACATGTCTAATCTCGATAAATACAGTACAGATTATAAGTAAGCAACATTTCATTTTTTCTCCCGTATAAATTAGATTCTATCAGTTTGACTTACGTCTCGAATAACCCGAGGTACATTTGTTTGCATTTGAAAATTTTTTGTAGCATCTACTTCAAGTAGTTTTGGTATTAATGGAAGTAATTTTGAACCAAAATAAGTAGTTGCTTCTAATGGTAATTGTGTTGGCATGTTATCAATCGAACAAACTAATACACCAGGGCCGTCAAAGCTGTATTGAAAACTTTGTCTTTTTCTCTATTCTATTTGAATAATGTATTAATTACCTTTCCATAGATGTATTTGTTTTATGATTGTATAGTAGAAATGGATGATCAATAGTTGTTGTATGCTGAACTATTTCAATGCTACCACATTTATCAGCTGTTATATCGCAAATAGCTAAAAGTCGATGAGGTAATGTTGGACAACCAGATCTTAGATCACTTTGTGTCCATTCTGGTGGTGGAGTTAATAGTTGATTTGCATTACCAATACGAAGTAATTTTGGTTGAGTTGGTTCCCAATAAATTCCATTGATGATACATGAAGCGTATGGAGCGATCTATAGAAATTAATGCGTCTCAAAAAATCAATTAAAATAATTAAATCAATGAGACAAAAATCACAAAACTATATTTAGCAGCAGATTGATTTTCTGTGTACACATACATATATATATATATATATATATATATTTACCCTTATATATAATGCTTTAAATAACATTTCTATTTTATCATAAAAATAAGTTTCAATTCATTTGTCAATTCAAATAACTTACTTGTGTTTTGAATGTTGATGTATATCTATCAGGATATTTAAGATATTCTGCCTCGTTATATAATCCAGTTTCTTTATTAATTAAATGATCTTCACGTTGAACAACGCATCCATAAATTTTATTAGTCGCTTTGAAAAAACAATAGAACCAAACGATTCATAATTATCTAATAGAAAAGCAGAACTACTTACCACCATGTTTAGCAGCTTGTGAAAGAGCTTTTGGATCGACATATTCAACTGGTAATTCACGAAAAACTTCTTGAGCACCCTAAAACAAATTCGTTAAACGGCGTACACATTTGAGTGAATGCTACTTTTACCTGCGAAACATTTCCTGCTCCAGTAAAAACAACTGTCAGCGGCCCAATAGATTTCGGCATGAGACCAAGAGCAATTTCATAGCCAGCATCTCGAATAGCCATTCGAGCTTGTTCATTATTTCGATAATTATGTGCTGGGCCAATATGCTAAGGGTAAAAGAATATTAATTGTAATAAGAAGAATGGTATGGCTCGTATCAAATATTTACCATAAATGGTGTATGATGACCAAGTGCAAGAAATCTTAAACCAAGTCCATGTAAAATATTAATCATTCCAACAACTCCAGCATATTTTCCGAAGGCAACTAAACGAACACCTTCATCATCAACAATTTTTTCATAGTCAACTAATGTTACATTTTTTTCTAAACATGCATCTAATAATGCCATATTATCTTCTTGCGCCTTATGTGTATGTGAAAACATGACATAAACTTTATTTGGTAATAATGCATCGATAGGCACTTGTTTCACACCCATGATAACTGATGCTTCACTCAAATCTTCTTGAACAATAGCGCCTGCTTGAACATAGGATGAGATTGGAAAAGCACGACGATTAGACGGTTGAATAAGAACTTTTATTTTATGATTTTGTACAAGTTTTCGAACATGTTCCGGTGCTACTGGAGAACGACGTTCCCATGGTGATTGATCTTCACGACGAATAGCGATTACATGTTTAGAACGTGAAGGATAAGATGACGCGACTCGCAATAAACTATGTGATTTTAGACCTGATCGAAGAAACATCTGAAATAGACGTCTACTATATTAGTATGGTTATCGATCAAACAACAAAAGATGAAATCTTCAAAGAAGTAAATTATTCTGGCTGCTTTTTTTACTGTTTCTAACAATATCATCAGAATTGCAGTATTTTTCAAAGTCTCCGATCAATGAAAAAGCATTGAAAATATTTGAAACTCTTTCTTTGGGAACGAAGCTTTTTTTGGTACCTATTTACCAAAAATACTTGTGTAGCTACTGAGAAAAATTCTGGTAAAAAACTTGATTTTCCAAGTAAATATCCATAATATAAGACTAGTTTTCTCAATATTTGATTAAAGCAGAAAATATCACTCGCAATACTTTGATAACCACTTATTTACTCAAGAAAATAAATAATGCACTAAGAATGCGATTGGTACAATTAATTATGTTTCGTTTGATATCAGGCACATCTCTTTCTGCTTGCTAGTGTGTAAAACGTGCAAAAAAAAGCTCAAAACTAGTGTTTACACATTCTCAGATATTTATTTTTATGAATATAAAACCAATCATGTTTACAGTTGCAAAATATGAAAAGTAAACGGAAGATTTTATCTGACGCAATGAACAACGCATGTATATAATTACCTCCAAAAATCTAGGATACTGGTAAAACATAGCAACGAGTTGCTTAATTCATTTTTCTAATTGTACGCATATCAATTTTATTTTGTCTATGTAAACTTTTTTCTGACGTATTTATCTAATTTATGAAAGGTCCTGTCTCTGTCTTATTGTAAAAACTTTGTTTTTTCAAACGTCGTATTTTAGCGACAACTACTTCCTTTTATATTGCGGCAGCTGTTTTATATATGAATATATAGAACAAAAATAAATTATCCTCAAAATCAGACGAAAGAAAATCTATGCGAAACTATCAACACGTTCTAATTAAAATTCAAGGATGATTTTTATTACTGTATTAATATGAACTTTATTTTACAGTCTATATAAAGAAACGGCTGAAAAATAATCCTACACACAAGAATGTTTTCATTCAATCTATTCTGTTGGCTTATTCAATCGCGCATATAAATATCAATGTTTATTCACTCGAATACCTACTCATTCATTTCTACTCGTTTCGTTTTCGGTTCGTTCGGCGACGTGCATTTTTCTTGATCCTGTAAGATAAAAGGAAAGAATTCGCCTTGTTTTTAGTTTGAAACTATGAAGGCAGAAACAGTACCATGCAGCACTATACTACTTCTAATAACTCTTTATATCCTTCAAGGTGTGATTATTGGTTTCATATCAGCTATTCCATTATACTTAGATTCACGAGGTGCTAAATGGCAAGAACAAGGAACATTTAATTTCGTAGTTTATCCATTTAGTTTAAAACTTGCATGGGCACCTATCATTGACGCTGTCTATATAACACGTTTTGGTCGAAGAAAAACATGGCTTTTACCAATACAATATTTATTAGGAATCATACTTTTCACGCTCTCATTCTTTCTAACACAATTAATTGAAGAATTAAATATAAAATATTTAACGTGCATTTTTTTCCTTGTCTACGTTCTTCTTGCTAGTCAAGATATATGTGTTGATGGTTGGGCATTAACACTGTTAACGAATTATAATCTTCAATGGGCATCGACATGTCAGACAGTTGGACAAACCACGGGCCGTTTTATTGGTTATACAATTTTGATGACATTTGAATCAGCAAATTTCACGAATCGTTTTATTCGACAACCATTTTTATTAACAGAAAGATCCTATGGATTATTTACAATAGATCAATTTATACGATTGTGGGCCGTTGCTTTCATATTAGTTTCAACTATTATAGCTTTATGTAAAAGAGAAAAACAAGAAAATAATCATTTAAATATATGTCAAACTTATTTATCAATATTTAAATTATTTAAGAAAACATGTATTCGACAATTAACTTGTCTATTGCTTGTTAGTCCAATTGGTTATGCAGCAACTTATGCAATGACGAGTTTAGTTTTAAAAAAGTAAAATAATAGATTCAAACTTTAGTTGTTATTGCTGTTGAGCTATTTTAGATATGGCGTTTCAAAAGAAACTCTTGGTTTACTAGGCATTCCTTTAATTTTTGTAAAAATTCTTATACCATTTTGTGTAACAAAAACTAACCGTCCATTAACTTGGTATAATCGTGCATATTTACCTCGTCTTGTGATGTGTATACTCATTGCAATCTTTATTTGTTTTACACCGTATATATTATCTCAATGGTATTTTTATCCAATACTTATTTGTCTTTTGATATTAAACGAATCTCTTGTATATTTAATGCTTGTTTCTCGCGTTGGATTCTATGCACGAATAAGTGATCCATGCATCGGCGGAACATATATTACTTTATTGAGTATGCTCGGAAATCTTGGTGCTAGTCTATCGTCATCATCTGTTTTATATGCAGCTGCATGGATTAAATCAGATAAACTAGCATATCCTATTCTGGTTGGGATTTGCTTTTTATTTGGTTGTCTATGGCTTTTTGCACAATTTAGAACAATGGTGCGATTACAAGCATTACCAATAGAGAAATGGCATCTTCTATCGGTACCAATAGTGTTGGATAAAATAAGTAGTGAGACTCCAGAACTATATTCAAAAGAGCAAGAACAACAAAATATGATTAATGCAAGTGCGATTCATGATTAATCCAGGGAGTGACAGTTGTCTGATTGAAGTTTCTTGATGAATATCTTTGCATTCTACACGTGATTGGAACCTATTATTATTGAAATTGCAGGATAGATATAAGTATTATCAACGTAGAATTTAGATGCAATGGATGTAACAGTCTTAGCGGACTTTGTGAATATATACTGTTAAAAATTGGATCGAAAGAATGTACTACTTAGTGCTTGGTACAATCAATTGCATCGTAAGCAATGGATGATTGAAAAAATTGATGCGAATTTAAAAGTACTGAAAGAGCTTATATCTTTAGACTTCTTTTTTCAATAATAAAAGTTTTTATCTATGATTCAAAAGCAATAGATCAGTTGTTAGTCATGTTGTGTTCTTCAAGGCAATCGCCCTTTTGTCCAACCTAAATGCTTAAACTTACAAGTATTAAATCTAAGATAGTTTGCGAACCTGTTTGGTATGGTCAATAATAGTAGTTGACTGGAATTTTTCACACTTATCGGCAACGATTTTCGTTATTTTTCTTTATAATGGATAAATGATCAAGTCGTCCAAGAGTGCGATGTGAGGAAAATTACGCATCACTAAATTAAAAAAATTTGTGATTTCCATAGCATATCATAGTGAGATATAAAAATAAATTTTTCATAACATTTTTTAACATTACATACTAAACGTGGAATCACTTCAAGCCTGGTTCGCTTTCCTATTGCGTCATTTAGATTATAAATATATGCATGACTGATATCAGTATGTATGTTTTGTTTCTGCATCTGATATCTTATTTAGTCAATTTTATAGTGGACTGCTAATTACCGCCATCTGTTATGGGAAGTTTGAATTGGACAACATATCTTACTTTTTATCGTAACCTAAGTCGAGTAATTTATGTTCATTCATTGTCGTTTAGTACTTTTTTTCTCATTAAAAAATTATATTTCTTATGCAAATTATAGGCTAATAGTGATGTATACGAATCATTCTCTTGTTTCAATTCTTGATATGGGCCTAATCGATGCCTGTATTCATCTGAATGCTCAACTTCCTCGAATGACCGTACAGGAACTTCATGTTGAATTACCATATGTTATTCGTCGTATATTTGGTTTTGGCCGTTTTGATTGGTCACTACGTGATATAGGTAATGATCGAAGTAATCTATTTTCACTAGTTCAAGAATTCTTTTCACCATGGAATGGTGAATTATGGAAAGCATTAACTCGTTTACAAGATCATACACCACAATTTACATTTCAATTCAGTATAGCTGATTTACCAGCGCATTTACGTGCTAAACTTGCATCATTATGTTTACCGGATATTGTTCGCGGACGAACAACAACCACTGGACAACATTTAACATCATTAGCACTTGATCCAATTGAATATTTTCTATTCAATCTACTTTCTTATGTTGTTTCTGATCAACAAACACCGGTAAGTACAAAGCAAAGCTATGTATTTTATTCAATTTTATTTTTGAATAGGATCGTCCAATGCGAAGCGATTCAATATATTTAAACATTCTTGAAATGTATTTATGTCTATTTCTACCAAGTAATTAGTTTGTATTTATATCAACTTATTCTGAACTTTTTTTCTTCTTCCTAAAATAGTTGATGCCAGTGAATTTCGTTTACTCCTTACGCCAACAAGTAATTCTTCAAGTTCAAATGCTCTTTCAACTTCACATGCGCATGATCCACGCGTATTACCACCGGTGCCTGTTGAAACAACACCAAAGTAAAAAGAAATACATTTCAATGCTCATTTTTTATTTGTTTATTGATTTAGAAAAAGTCCTATTCGACAATCGTATCTATTTGGAAGTAATATAAAACAAAGAGGAGATGGACAAGAAAAACATATGAATTTAAATGCATCATCCACATCGTCATTACTTCCATCACCAACATCTGCAGTTCTATCCACAACAACAGCGGATACGAATGAGTTGATGAAGAAAATTGATTATTTTATTAAAGTAAAACAAAAAAGCTTACTTAAAAGTTAACATTAAATATATATATATATTCGGGTTTTAGTGCTATGTAGCATTTCTCATTGATGTATTTCAACCATCGAAATCTGTTTTCGGTACAAATAGTGGTTCAATTCTTGTTCAAGTAAAATCAAAATTTTACACTTATCAAACCAACTTGTATCATCCTAATTTCTCTTTCGTTAGGAATTTAATCTGTCCGATGTTCATTTATTGTGTATTCGTATGTTTATTAAACGTCTGCATTTATTTTGTTCTTATCAAATTGGTGTTGGCGGTAATAATGTTTTTCTTCTTAATACGGGCATGACATTACTTGAACAACGTAATCTACTGGTACCATTGCAAACACTTAAAAGGTTCGTTGAAAATTATATTCTCGTACTAATTTTTAGATTATTCACATTTCTAACAAACATATACTATGAAGTTGAAAGCAAAAAAGGGTTTTCCTTTAAGATGAGAATGTAAATATAAGAATTGTCTAACTTGCTCAAATATGAAGAAATGATGATTAAAAGAACTGTTTTTATAAGAAGAGCAAATGCTTTCAAGAAAACTCAGGAATGTGTTTTTCGATGAATCCTACTAAAAAAAAAAGTTCGTTTTCAATGCGTAAAATCAAAGACACTTTCGTTCTTTACAAAATAATATGAAAATCAAGAATTTTAGCAATGGTAAAGTTCACTACGTGAATTTGTTTTCCATAGAAAAAAGTTCAAAATTGATATAATTTTTCTAACTAAAATATTAGCTCAACTTGAATAAGAAATATAAACTCGTAGTCTCTAATTCGATGACAATCATTCTCACTAATTTAAATATCTATGTACTTTTCTCTTTAGAACATGCATCGAGACCTATGTCCGTCAACCTCTATATACTCTTCTTCAAGTTGGTATTGTTCGATGTCCACTCGATCAACGTTATAATACTCTTCTATTCATTTGGTATACATACATACGGCCGTGGCGTTTTAATCCTGAAACATCATCTAATGATCATAGAATAACAAATTTACTTGATACAACAACAATTGATCTCGATACCTCACGACAAGAACCATCGATTATCAATACAGAAACAATAAATTTCGTTGAACATAATCTCCCGTTTTATGGTCGTCTTTTTCAATGTGCTATTGATCGTTTACAAAAAACAGATTTAACAAACGTACTGATTGCACAACATGTCAATAAACTAGCCAACGTATGTTTTTATTTTCTTTCGACTAATTAAATACAACAAACAAAATACTTCGTTCTAGGTATTTTCTGCTAAAAATTTCTCTTCATTACTTCTCAAAGGTAATATTATAAATTAGAATGTTTTTGATTATTTGTTTTGTTCTATTTTCTAGCTGAACAAGTAGCGATGTATTCATTATCAACATCATATTCGCCTAACAAGCAACGCACTTCTCCGCCATCATCACCTGATGGTCCACGGCCATCTTATTCTATCTTATGCGATGAAACTCGTACACTAATGTTAGCGTTTCTACGTAAAATGTCAAGTGTTCTACAACGGAATGAGCGTTGTATCGAAGAACGCGATCTCTTAGTACAACGAGAAAAACAAAAAGCTCTACAAGCAGCAGAAAATATGTCAACAAATGCTTCTGATGTATTCAAGAGATTTTTTGTTAAATTTCTCTATATACAACCGCAAAAATCAACAACAGAAAATATTCAATTAAAACCACTCCTCTCCCCCGACATTATTCAACAATTAACAAATACAAAAACCAAATTCAGTGAACTTTTTCAAGTAAATTAAACAACGTTAAGATTAATTCATTCATAGGAATTTTTCTCTTAGATCGATGCGAATACATTTGATACAATAATCAGCGATGATGAACCATCCTTAGCACATTCACTGGATGCATCGTTTCAAGCAAATAAAGTAAAATAAATCCATGAGAGGAATTCTTTTTGGTTCATTTCTTTTAAATTTTTTTTAGTCTTTATCGACATCTCACACAGGATCACCACTAAATTCTTCTTATATTCCTTATGATTTTGATAATCCGATTTTATCTCAGCCAAATCCATTTGAAATTCCACCATTACTTTGGTTTAATCAACAACTTTCAGAAAATATTAATATTCGAGTAGGCACATTTTTCTTCTGGAGAACATAATGTAAATGAAACGTTTATGCATATCGGTTAAAATTTCATCTCTCAACTAGAATGAAAAACAAATATGTAGAACTTTTCTGTGATTTGCAATCGCAATCACTTCATGTTCTACCTTCGAATTCTTTACGATTTCACTAAAATCTAGTTGTTTTTGTTTATTTAGTATGCTGACCAAATCAATTCGTTATATAATCGTCAAGATTTGTTTGGTTTATTCTGTCGTCAATTATTATATGGCCCAAAGGATCCACGATTTCAATCAATACGTACACCTCAAATAAATTTTCGCCATTTTACTGATATACGTACTTTACTTCTACTGACACTGATCTATTACGTTGTACGATTCATTATTGGTGGAACTAATTTACCGTTGAATCTTTTATTATTAACACTCATTATTTTTCTATGGAATATCTTGCGAACTATACAAACGTATAGACACTCGTTAAGTTCATTGTGATCATAAATTATGAAAAAAAGGAAAATTTAATGATTGTGTTATATGTTTATGTTTATGTTTAGGATAATGTATAGACAAGATTGTTCTTTTTTTGTTTTTTTTTGTGCGAATACTAACAACTTCAGATGAAAATGAATAAAATATATAGAAAAACATACATTAAGAATATGGATTTTCTACAGATACTATTACTGAAACAAGCTTTGTATGCTGAGCATATTTATTGCTCTTGTTTAACTGTGCATTCAATCAAAACTATTATTTATTATCGCTAGTTGCATTAATAATTATAGTCAAAAGGATTGTAATAAATTTAAATAATACTAAAAGTATTGATATCAACGTATAAAATATTATGTTTACTTATAAATAAACATTCCTGTTACATTCTACGAAAATATGACACTGTCAATGCTTTTAATCAATGTGAGATTCTGCTGTCTACTGATATACCTACGAATTTGTTATTGATCAATATTTATGCTCATCTGAATCTTTGTACATTATATGCATCGTTCCGTCAAAATTTCCAAATAGTAAAATTAGCATCAGGATTTCATGTGCACACTTTACCTTGCGTGGAACACTAAAATTAACAGATTATTCATTCGACAAAGGAACAGCTGTAATATACTGGATTCAAGTAGCATTTAAAAAAGAAAGATAGTGCTTTATAGTATTGCGACTGTTGTTCTAATCAGTGTCCGATAGGAATGCATTGATAAATTAGAAAGACATACAACTTCTTCTGTAAATAATTTTTCTTTTGTTTAAAGAAAAGAACCCACATGTTCAGAAATACACCTTCAATAAATGAAAGACCAAGAAATCTTATCTGAGAGACTGAAGGAGAAAAAGAATTTTGTCGTTCTTTGTTGCTTTTATCTTTCATTATAAATATACCTGTTATATATGTGAAGTAAATTATAAACAGGTGAAACAATCATGTTTCGTTTACTTGTCTGTTTATTTTTATTTTTAGTTCAAAATGAACTATCGAACGCAAAATCAAGCCCTACATATCCATGGATAAAAAAAGTTCATATTGTTTCCATGACACATTTAGATGTTGGCTTTACAAATTTTGCAGCTAATGTTTGTTCTCTTTATTTCAATCATCATCTACCTAATGCTGCACTTCTGGCGAAAGAACTTCGTCTATATGGCGGTCAAGCACGGTTTGTTTTTACTACACATCCATGGATACTCTTGGAATTTTTTGATAACATTGCACAATGTACAAACGAACGACCAAATCGGACAACCATTGAATTAGTTACAAACGCTATCAAACAAGGTGATATAACATGGCATGCGCATGCATTTTCAATGTTCATTCCAATGATGGATAAAAATTTATTTAATATGTCATTAAGTGTATCGTCAATATTAGATCAGCGTTTTAATCAAAGTAGAAAAACGAGCGCATCACATAAAGATGATATGGGTCATCCAATAAGTAGCGTACCTATATTTGCTCAAAATGGAATAAAATCAGCCCATATCGGTGTTAATCTTAACTGTCATGGAGCTGATTTACCACCTGCATTCATGTGGAGACATGAAAAAACTGAAACAGAACTTTTAGTTATGATGTACAACAAACCAACGGCTGTTACTCCATGCTCTGCTGAATATTGTGTCTACGGTGGTGATGTTGTTCTACCTGGATTCGATGAAGCCATGGTCTACCATTTTACATTAGATAATACTGGACCACCTTCAAATATCACAGATGTCTTACAAATGTGGTCTCAAATTCAATCTTATTATCCCAATGGTAATTTAATAGCAAGTAGTTTGGAAACATTTAGTCAATCTTTATTGCAATCATACAAAGATCAATTACCAGTCATAACTGATGAATGGGGAACAACATGGCTATATGGAGTAGCCGCCGATCCATATAAACAAGCAGCATATCGACAAATATCAAGATTGTTAGTTGATCAAAAATATTCTTCTTCTATATTCAATTATTCGTTTCGTTTACTTAAAAATCCTGAACATAATTGGGGTCTATGCACTGGATGTTATTTGAAAGAAGAAAACTATGCATTTAATTATCATAATGATGAATTTTCACGTGTTAGAAATGGAAGTGATTTTAAATTATTAGAGCAAGGATGGCAAGAAGCTCGATCATATCTGTATCCGTTGAATTCAGCTGATCCGTCATTAATTAAATTGGTTAATGAGAGTTTGAAAGAATTGGAACCCTCACTTCCAGATTTAAGTCAATTTATTCAAATTTCACTGCCATCAAATCGAACAGCAAATTATTTTTCGTTTCAAACAAAATTATTTTCTGTTGGCTTTAATTATACATCCGGTGCTATCGTTTTTCTTCAGGATAGTTTTGGAAAAAATTTATCAAATACAAGTCATATATTAGGTGGTATTCAATATAAAACATATTCAAATGATGATTTTAATCGTTTTAATTTACAATTTAATCCGAATTGTGGACCACCATGTGGCGATTTTGCTAAACCAGGTTTAACAAACTCATCAAGTCAAACATCATATCCGTATGCGATTTCGATGTGGAGAGATATTCTTAATACAACACTTCTTGTTGAATTAACATTTCCAGATGATATTATTGAAAAATATGGTGGAAGTAAAATTTTATGGTTAAATTATACATTTCCATTAGATTCTTCACCAACAATTTTAGTTCAATTACAATGGTTTAATAAAACTGCAACTCGTCTTCCAGAATCACTTTGGATAGAATTTAATCCAATATTAACGCTTATGTCAAATAGATGTGATCAATGGGCAATAGATACACTTGGGTATGATGTCGATCCATCTAGAATCGTCAGTTATGGTTCAAGACGGTTGCATGCTATAGGGCATAATGGTGTACGCTTTTATAATCAAATAACGTCAAAATCAACGTTTACACTTTATTCTTTCGATGCTCCATTAGTTTCAATTGATTCTCCAGATTATCTGTTAAATTTTGATAATTCGATACCCAATTGTCAAGGAATAAGTAAAAACGGTCTATTTATAAATCTTCATAATAATCTTTGGAATACAGCATTTCCAATTTATTATGAACAAGATGCAAAATTTCGATTCAAAATTGAATTTTTCACAGAATAGCTGCAAATTATGAATAGACAATGAATTCTTGTAAAACGTTTTCATTCGTTTTAGTAATAAATTTCTTTTTGTTGAAGAATTTTTTACTTAAAATTTACAAATTAAATAAACTGAAATAAAATTTAATATTTGATCAATATATTGAGTGTGGGTGTTTTTGCGTGCTTGACAGCGTGAATTTGGATGTGTACACAAAAGACCAAACGCGTACCCACACCTGCGGCAGGATCGATACACAGTTGTATGAACCATTATTAACGGATGCTAAATTATTATGATATCAAGTTGCTGTTGTATAACGAGTACACCGAACATCAACAGTCTTCCAATGAAATAGAAATCCATATTTTTTTGAAAGTTTATTTATTATTTTACAATGCACTAATAGATAGAACATAGAATACTAGAGAATATCAATACGAATGTCAGGTCGACTAAATATATCCATATTGATTGGCTGTTGCGTATGACTCTGTGTATTCTTGTTTGTGATCAACTTGAAAATTTGAAGAGCAGGCATGTAATCTCGAGCAATAAATATTTGAATCCAATTCAGCATTTGATTATTCACATCTTCGCTGGTATTGTTATGCAACGTTAAATGTCGCAATTGAACCATTGGATTTTTGGCGTAGCCATTCTGAGTATCGACCGTGAAATAGGCTGATGAATTTTTGAAATGCATATCAATTTTGAGTTGACGAGAGATACCTTCTTAGACAGTACAAGATATCAAGAAGCACATGAAGTTCGTCGACAGCTAGGGTGTGGGTGTGTGCGAGTACAGTGAAGACCCAGACTGATAATTACAATCACACTCACACCCATACCCATATTCACCGTGCA
This sequence comes from Rotaria socialis, assembly GCA_905331475.1. Taxonomy (NCBI): domain Eukaryota; kingdom Metazoa; phylum Rotifera; class Eurotatoria; order Philodinida; family Philodinidae; genus Rotaria; species Rotaria socialis. Next base: position 95,632 of record CAJNYU010003841.1, read on the forward strand.
TTTATTTTCTATTTCTTATACCGATTCAGTTTTCTTTATTTCAACTAGCCTCGACGGCGCTTAATACGATAGCATATGATATCGTTATTTTCTCACTTTGAATGTTGAATTCTATTTAATGAATATATAGTCCGTTAAGACGATAGAATTTTCAGTCGTTTTTGTTATCTTATGTAAATGTATTCTTATCTAATGAAAAGATACGGTATTTTGGCAGCGGCTGCCGATAGAAATACCTTCACAAATGAATAAATTGAATAATACTGTATCGAATTAGATAAACTTCAATGAGGAATTTAACTTTCTTCAACCGTTTCATTTCAATAAAATCAGAGGGTAGTTTATTTGAAATGAGCAGTTCAATAGTAAACATAAACTTGTTTTCACTTATCGTACTAATGATTCTATTTGATGAAAATTAAGCAAAAAACAAATTACACATTCATCACAAAAAAAGCTAGGTAAGTTTAAGACCATCGCGTTGGTTGTCCTTGTAATTGAACTGTATGTATGTGTTGTTTTCCAATTATAATTTTATATGAACCTGGTTCTAACCATTTCGATCCATCAAGTGCTACTGTTAACAATGCATCAATATTTAATGGGAAAAAAACTTGTGTCATTTCATTAACATCTAATCGAACACGTTCAAAACCAAATAATTTTTTAATTGGCGGTGTTTGATCATTGAAAGAAGTTTTGGGTGGTGTAATAAATGCAAGCACAGCATCATCACCTGCCACTTCGCCTGTGTTCGTTACATTAACACGATACAGATGAAGGCGCACCTTCTTTTCGTCATAATTATTTTTCATTAAGAATTCTATTGAAAATATTGAATTCATCGAATCATTATACCATGAGTAACTGAATGTTGTATATGAAAGACCATAGCCAAATTCAAACACTGCTTGTCCCGTATAGAATTTGTATGTTCGACCAGGATTCATTGGTGATGGTCGCATTTGCATATCAAACATACTAACAGCATCAACATATGATGCAGGATAGATTGTTATTGGCAAACGTCCACCAGGATTATATTGACCAAACATGATGTTAGCTATAGCAAGACCGCCAGCTTGTCCAGCGTAACCCATCCAGATAAGACTATCATATTGAGAAGAATCACGTATATATGTTAGGTCAAGACTACTACCAGACATAATAACAACGTGAAGAGGCGAACGAACAACTTTTTCAAGTTGTTCCAGTAAAGCTAATTGAACGGAAGGTAATGCAATCGATGTTCGATCATGACCTTCAGATTCTATTGATTGATCAATACCACCAAAGAAAATAACAATATCAGATAAACGAGCTAATTCAATGGCTTCTGCGAAACCACTCTGATCAACGTTGGATATTTTACAACCATAAGCAAACGAAATATTGATAGAATAACCTTAAATAAAAATTGAAACAGATCAAGTTGAAATGAATTTATTTAAAACTACCTTGAGTTACTGCTTGAAAGCCATTAATAGGATCAATCAAAAATGGAGCTTTTCCATAGTAATTGCCTTGCATTAAAACTGTCGCATTTGCTGTTGGTCCAATTAGTGCAATTCTTTTGTTCATTAGTTGATTCAAATTTAATGGTAATGCTTTATTTGTATTTTTCAATAAAACAATACTTTGTTGTGCAGCATGTAAAGATAATTTTCTCGTTTCTGCTGTATCAACATCAGCATGTGATAATTTTCTATATGGCTGTTGTTCAGGTGGATCAAAATAGCCAAGACGAACAAGAACATTAAATGAACGCTGAAGTGCTTGATCAATATCAGCTTCGACAATGGTTTTATTATATAATGCTTGTTGAGTATGTTTTGAATAAAAATCTCCACAATTAAGATCTGTACCAGCATGCAATGCAACAGCAACTGTATCTTCTACTGTTGACGTATAATGATGTGAATTCATTATGGTTGAAACAGCACCGCAATCACTAACAACAAAACCATCAAGATGATACGATTCACTATAATAAAGAAAAGAAAAGTTGATATTCTTTTTAAAATTTATTATCTGAATACCGTGCAATAGTTTGAAGTAGAAACTTATTTGCACAAGATGGAACACCATTAACAGCATTATAACTACACATAATACTTGCAACTTTTGCATCACGAACACATGATTCAAAAGAGGGTAAATATGTTTCAATAAGATCCTGATCACTTACACGAGCATCAAAATGAAAACGATCTGTACCATTCCAATTCTCTAAATCATACGCAGCATAATGTTTACAATCAGCGGCTATTTTCAAATAACGTTCATCTTCACCACGTTGCAAACCATTGATTAGTGAATAAACATATTGTGATGTGAGAAATGGATCTTCACCTGGTGTTTCCTGACCACGACCCCATCGAGGATCACGAAATATATTTATATTTGGTGTAAAAAAAACTAAACCAGCACGACCTTCATTATTGAATGCTCGTGCTTCAGTTGATATAATACTGGCAATATGATAAACAAGACTCAGATTGAATGTTGCACCAAGATTGATAGGCGTCGGAAAACTAGTCGCTGCAGGTAGATCACCACCAAATGACACACCAGGTGAATATGCTACACCATGTAAAGCTTCAGACCACCATTCAAACTTAGGTAAACCTAGACGAGGTATAGCAGCTGCTGTTGTTACCAGTTGTGTAATTTTTTCATCGGTTGTCATGCGACTTATGAGATCACTTGCTCTCTGATGTGATGGAAGCGATTGATCACATATCGGATATGTTGAAAGTGGACCCGATTTACAATCAGGAAAACTTCCTGTTTGTGCATTGAGGTTAATCACAAGATTGAAGAATAATATTAAACGAAAATGCATCACTGTCGTTGTGTTTCTTTAGGTGAATTTTTAAACTAAAGAAACCATCTATTTTAGGTATTGTGACATATATAGAAATAGATAAAACTTCAAGAGCAGCAACTTTTTTCTCAAAAAGATAATAGAGTATTCAAGTTATCTAGCTATGGCACAAGGGGTAGGCTAATGTAATCATTGTTACCCCCTGTAGATATCTCTCAAGGTGTGGTTTTCGCAGTGGTCTGAGTGAAGCAAAATTCTCTTGTAAATAAATATTTATATTAGAAATATATTTGGAATGAATATTCAGTTACAAAACTACCCAGGTCGAGGAATCCGACAGTAGGCACCTATCGGAACCCATCCGATCCGACTGGAATCCAATAGGATCTTATCGGATCCTGTCCGATCTTACAGAATTATCGTTGGATTCCGTGTCGAGGAATCTATGCCGGATCCTCATTGTCGGATTCCTATGAATTCCAATGAAAAACCGCTGCATGTCATCGAAAGTTCATAGAATTCCGACACTGAGGATCCGACATCGATTCCTCGACCCGGAATCCAATAGAATTGTATCGGATCCGATGTCGGATCAGTCGACCTGGGTACGTAACCATGAAATGATCACTCTGTTGATGATCTTTGTTATCAGTATGAAATGTTACCCTCTTGCTGGTTTCATTAACATATATATGTAACATTTTTAATTCGGCCATTTTTCATTTAAATAGATTGATGATTAATTCAGTTACTGTTAGAATCTATTTTATTCTTGTCAAAAATACTTTCACAAAGATCTATCAACTTGAGGAAGATCTATCTTTTCTAAATAATACATACCCTAGTGTATTTGTACTTTTTTGTCATCCACGTGACGCCTAGTTTTTATGCATTCTTCCGTACTGTTTTTCTTTCATTCTGTCACTACGCATGTATATAGCAGGTCGTATAAAATTTATGTTGTCCCGTAATAAAAAAATCGAGTGAATCATACCTGTTAGATAGAGAATAAAATACTATGTGAACAGAAGTAGACATCACTATTCATAGATGTCATAATACTACACAACTAGTCCAATTATCGAAATTTTGGTCGGTTGTGAATGAAATTTTCCAGGTACGTAGTGTATACGCACTAGCTAAGGTTTCTTCTAGGAGGAAGTGTGTTGTGCGAACGAGAAAACAATTAACTATCTCTACTCCTCCTTTCATTTATATTTGTTTTTAAGTGACAGTTAAATTGCAATTATGAAGTATGTAAAATGTAAAAATCAAGCAAGAAAAACAGTACATGAACGTTTGATTATAGACCCAAAAAAGTATTTTCTTAAATATTAGAGGGTTGCCACAACCTCAGCAGTCCTCTAGTTGAACCAGCCATGTAACACGGTTACATTGGGTATCGAGTTTTCAATGCCATCATATATCCATTTAATTCATTTGATGTGTATGACCTCTAGAGTAATACGTTGAATGTGCGAGAATTGTTTGGTAAGCGCTGAGGAAGTACTCGGATAGGTTTGGGTGGAGAAAAATTTGCTGTCCAGTGTAACAGGATTATGCCAGCATTCATCCTTATTTGCAATCGTTTGAAATTTAGAAAGCCGTTATAAAATTGGCCTACTATGATGATTCATCATTTTATTACAGAATTCATTTAAATGTAACTGATTTTCAAAAGTATAGATCAGAATATTTATCATACACGTTATATGCAAGTTGATTTTTTGTATGATTGAAAGATGATCAACATCTCCTAGTCTACTTCAACAGAATTCATCATTATTTTATCAATCATCTCAAGTATATACACGATCAAGAAAGGAAAACTAAATCTGTCAACTGTGTTTTAGGCATCGTATATATAGCTTATAAATCTGTTTTTGATTTGCAGAAGATAATTTTATTTTTTCGGCTTCTGCTGATACTAGTTGATGATGAAGATGTACATCTAAAAAACACAAGCATCTGTACTCTGCTCGTCACAAAACCAACGACTCGTGAAATAAAATAGCATTATATATATCAATATCAATCATTACAACGAGTACATATATGTTCCATCTCGCGTTCACTTTTTTTGTTTTTAGATTTTTTTGTTGATTTAGGCACTGAAATAATAATTGTTGGAAGAGCATGAACATTCAAGTGAAGTAAGATATTCCGCATTTTAATAATTAATCAAAACGATGCTAGAAAATAATCGGTCAGAAGAGTTTTGAGTATCAAATCTATTAGGCTTCTTTTCTGCTTTTTGAAACTATTGCGTTCAGTCAAAAACCTAAGCTTTTCCACAGAAGAGAAAAACCAAATAGAAATAATAACATCAAAAGAACAATAACTCTTTATGAGTAGAATAAATGAGAGAATAATAGAAACATCTTTTTTATTATCATGAGTTTTTGAGAGGTCGTATAAATGTTTTGTTTAGGAAAAATGTATACATCTGTTAGAACACATGAAGATCTACTTGGAGAGCTGATTTTCATCATTGAACAACACTTTAGCTCGAATCCAAGACAAAGTCGAATCCTCAGCTAATATATCGTAAGAATTTTTTATTTTGAAATGAAGAACAAAGCTAGAATACACATAAAAACGAAATGATTCATGATTATAAAAAGCATCAAATTAATTGTCTTACTTGAGAGTATAATTCTAGTCAAGCATTTAGAATTTTACATCTTAATTTTTCATGTTTTTAACGTGGCCGACAGCACATCTCTAGCTTTTCACCAGCGAGGATGATACAACTTACTGATATAGGCGACAAGTTAATTTATATTTACAATCATCTAAAAACGGTGTACAAGATTCACCTTCCTTGCGACTATATAATAGCGCAAAACTATAATAATAGCAAATGACATTATATGAGCTCAACAGAATAATTTACTTACTTCGAGCCAATAAAACTGATCACAAGAAGGAAAATAAGCCCAAATCGCATTTTAACTTGCATTTGTCCGATCAACTTTTATATAAAATTAGAATATGTAAATATATTTCTAGAAGTAAAATGTTTCCTCTGGTGCTCTAGTTTTAAAACTATTTATTTTCTTTCGATTAATCGTAAGAATTATGAGTACTAGGGAGTGAATGGATTACTGTTTCTTAGCCCAAGTGAATGAATCCGATACCAAATCCGACGAGCCGACAAAGTCCCATGAGATTCCTGGTTGAGGAACTACTAACGGATCCCTATTGTTGGAATCCGATGAACATCCGACCAAATCAAACCACCGAATTTTCAAGCTGTTTTATATTTTGAATGGGATTATTCAACGCGGCAAAGCAGATATAACAAGCATTACATACAATACTACCTTTCGTATCTCGTATATGGTTGATTACAGAAGTAGAAAATAATGAAATGACAAATGAGCACTCTTCTTCATCTCAAAAGATCATGACTGTTCCCTTCATATTCAGGATAAATTTATATCGCTTCAGTGTCGTTTACGTACCCTTCTTGTGGGCGTGGGTGATTTTGTTCACAGATTCTAAAATTTCAAGCTGATTTCATTGTAATGTACAGAACTATATAGAAGAACCTGTTCAGTATGCAATTATAGAAAGAAAACAAAAATGTTTCTTTTGAAATATTTTTCACCGAGATGCTCGTATCTATATTTTAGATGTATGTTGGCAATTATAAATTGTGAATTATTCCAGTCTTTATTATGGTGAAAAGTTGAAAATATCACGTGAAATTATAAAATAAAAATTACACTGTCAATCTATTTTATTATTATCATGATATGGTTTGGATGATCATGTTTCACCTCAACAAAAATTACAATGAATGACTTTACGAAAATAGAAATACAATTATGATTAGTATTACTAACTCTTTCTAAAAATTGAAGGCTTATTTGTTCATACAAGTATATGACACAGGAACAGTTGGAAAATCCTTGGTAGAAGTAAACGACATAAAAACGATATACTACGGTGAGATTAAGGTGATAGAGGACGAAAGTATAGTCTCTTCATCACTTATTCTTTTTCATGGGCAGCAGTTCTAAACGACGTCGTTAACGTTTCGCGATGAAACGAAGGTCGTTTTCATCATTTACGGCATCAAATGCATCGTTTCAGGCAGTTTAATGTCACTGTTCATGTGGTTAAAATTATGAACCTTGCTCACTTCATATTAAATGGGTAATTTCTACCAATATCACTTAACTCGTACTTGGGTTGCATATTTTGAAGGATTTTTGTATATTACACTGATACGCACTATAATTGATGAGAAAGATCAGATTAAATATAAAGATTATAAAAATACTTCCAATAAGAAGTGTCAACGTTTGAAGTAACCTAATTATTTATAAATTTGTTGATCATTTATTTCCGCGTCTGTCAATATTATATATATATATATGATTCATCAAAGCTTTCGTCAATTGCGAGGATAAAGTCAAAATATTACTCCTGGAGTTTTTAAAAGAACCATGTTGTGACTATAAAATAAAAGTATGTAAATTCATTGTTTGCAATCATTCTCTCTTTCATCTGTTTTTTATTATAGCAATTGAACTACTGCTAGTTTGATCGAGAAATATGCTCTTTCAAATAATCTATCATTTAGCCAAACTTGATAAAAGTTATCTGATCATATAAGAATAAAGATATGCCATGCTTTTGCATTATTATTATTTTGAAATGCCTGAACTCATAACAATTGGAAATAATATAGAAATCGATTTCACAAAAAATCCAATGAGTATCGGATGTTTAAATCATTCAATCTATGAATGGATTAATCTTCTATCGAAATTTTTTGTTCTACTTGTTGTCGGCATCTTAACAATTGTTCTTCCATTGCAACAACAAAATCTTAGTGATCGTGAAAATGAACATTCTAAGACAATAGCTTTGAATAGCCGTTTACAAGATATTGCATTAATACATGATCAACAAAAACAACAACAAGCTGTATTAAATACATATGAACAAGATTTATGTAATCTTACTCTTCAATATAGTTCTATATATAATTCTAATGATACAAATGATGATGGCACATGATAATTATGATACAAGCGAAAGTCATAATGAAAATAACGGTGAACGTATTTCTTTCATTATCAGTGCAAACTCGTTTATGCATTGAGACAGCCGGATCCAGTACGAAAACTTTTACTCATACAATTATTGATTGATAGTAGAGTTCAACATCGAATCAACATATCACATGCAGATCTATCCTCATTAGCATTTTCCTCAGATTCGTTTTATAGTCAATTAAGATTTGTGAATACCATTGCTCGAAATCTATCATTAAGACGTGTTCATTTATATCAAAGCAACTTTTCATATTCGAATTTAGATGAATCATCATTTCAAGACTACAATTGTTCATATTCAGATTTTAGTCATACATCATTACAACGAACTGATTGGACAGATGCCGATTTAACGCAAGTTATATTCAATTATACTAACTTGTTAGGAGCAAAAATGACTTCTCACCAACTGGCTACAGTAAAAAGTCTAACGGAAGTCACATTATCGAATGATTCTATTGTTGCTATTTGATTTTTTTTTACTTTCTGAGTCCTATTACAGATTTTATCGAATTTCAAATATTTTGTATTTTCTATAATAATCTGACGAAACTTACAAATGTTTTACTGTTTTCAACATAAATCGTGCACGATATGCTAATATAGGAGAAAATAATTAAAATGTTAAAACAAAAATTTTCTTCGTCTGTAGTGTTCGAATAAATAATAGTGCAAATTCTAAAAGCATGAAGAATTTTAACCGAAGATATTTATGCATTTAGTTTTGTTTTCATGTGTCTTTGCTACAATTTCTGTCCGTAGAGTGAAGCATTTTTTCTAGAAGCTATTGCAAGTACGTTCTCCTCTAGTCCTATGATCTATTGCCTATGAAATAAAGATTGATTTCTTTTATTTATTATATTCGTTTCATGAAATAGTTATTCGTGTATTATACTTCGCCAACAATTCCATGTCTACAATTTTCTATTCGATTATCAGACTATTGCATAGGTTCCTAGAATAATAAAGAAAAAATAACGACATACATAATATACAGCTCAAATCTAGAAAAAATAATATTTATTAACTTAACTATTATTCTTTCCTTATATTTTCTATCAAATAGGGTAGTAAAGAATTGCCAAATCCTTTATCAAGGCTCGGAAATAGAATAAATATGACGCTAGTTTTCAATAACTTTAAATTGTGTTACAACTATGTGCGAAGGAATTATTTCTCATATGTAATTAAATAACTTTTGTGATAACAGTAAAAATCAATTTCGAACGCATATATCTTAATCATCAAAATGCCTGTTATATATTCTCATGATTGCTAAACATATTTGTATCATCAAATTTTAAAAAACGTCGAGCAGAAAATCTGAATACAAAATGTATGTTTCAATGACTAGCGGCACATTTTAGCTTGATTATTTACTTTTCTCTACTTTTGTTTTCTTTACATATTCCTTTTACGGTAAACAACAATAACGATAATAATATGTCTTTGATAAATATAATTTGATGCACCTCCTACATTTATATTGTTTCAATAGACTCCATGGTAGCGGTGATTATTGAATAAAACGATGTGCTATAATTCTATTTAGCATTACGCTCTTAGTGATACATCCGATGTAGTAAAAACTCATGTTAAGAAGTTGAATCCATTTATTGTTGTAAAAGAGCGACCTCTGTAAAACCATCGTACTTGGTCATGAGACATATCCACTCATTATCAATTATATTCCTAACCGGCAGCATCAAGTGAAAATTTAGAAATATTATCTTTAAATCATGCTTAATAAAATAAAAAAATTTCATTTTTTATTCATTTCTAGAGCTCTTCATTTAGATATTGTTTATGGATATTTCTTCAGTTACTTTTTTGAGCTTCAAATAATTCGAATTATTGATTGAGACAATGAGTATTATTGTCTTATTAGGTATCTTGAGTATTTTTATTCGAATAGAAAAATTAGTTATAATCATTGATTATTGGCAGATGCAAATTATGTTTTAACTAATCAGTTTTTTCTTTCGATGACATTCAGCGTAGTACATTTGGTGCACAAAATAAAATATCGATGCTTACATTGAATAATAATGGTATTAATTACTTATTTGCTGCATGAATATACGAATCTAACAATAATTATATTCAAAGTGCAAAAGAAATGCTTAGAATCATTATGTTTTCTATTTATAGAAGGGAACGTATTTATGAAGACATTATACATTATACTCGAAACTTGGAACAAGAATATATAAAATTTATACTATGTTGAGGCAATACAATTATTCTTTTCTAAGGTAATACAGTTGATTGGAAATATAGCTTATCTTTTTTTCATTGGACTCCTATTGATCCTCAAGTATTTGAAATCTATGAAGATATCTTATCAGTGTTTAGTTATTGTTGAGAGAATTGATACAATACGCAAAACATAAAAGATTTTCATGTTACCCTTACACTTTTATTCATAATTTTATATGGAGGCCACTCATTTTCTAACGTATATACATTTGATAAATTATTTTAAAATCTACATAAGAATGTAATTTTGACTGTGCTTTTCTATTTGTAAAATTTTGTGTATTTTTAAGTAATAAATAAATACAATTTTTATTGTTTTAATTACAAAAAAAAATCATTTTGAATAAATATTCATCTTTGCAGATGACGATGTACGATAGAAATAGTGTTACATCATCGAACAATTGTCGTATATTTGATACTGGCAAAAATTTATTAAATTTCGATTGTCATTCCATAGTACTTAATGATCCAGAAACACATTTGTTACTTGTTGGTAATCATGAACTAGCATTTATTAATTTCGAAACACTAATTTCACAGCTCGATGATCTAGCCGGCATCAATACAAATGGATCTTTACCATCTTTATTTGATGTTAAACTCGTATCATTATTCGATAGTTATAATGTTAATCGACCCATTGTCGAATGGAATTGTTGTGAACCAAATCAATATGCCGTAGCTATTGATCGTCTTGTACGTTTTTATACAGTTGACCAAGCAAACATTAATGAAAGTATTGCTGTCATTGATTCACAACACAAGGTAAGATAATAAAAAAAAATATATAACAAAAAACGAAGTGCGTTAGCCGGGAGTCGAACCCGGGTCGGCTGCTTGGAAGGCAACCATGCTAACCGTTACACCACCAACGCTTCGATAGTATTTGCACTTTTTTAGTATTTGATCGAATAGATTTCTATACTATTTAATATTTCAGCGTCCGATTTCAACTATATCTTATGCGCCTCATAATACACATTGGCTATTAACTGGTTCACTTGATGGTCAAATTCAAGTATGGGATACGCGACAGTGTTCAGTGAAAAATCCAGCTAGCCTAAAGTTTACAGCAACAACACCATTCAGCATTCGTCGTATTCAATGGTCATCAGAAAAAACGGAAAGTTCAGATCAATTAGCTGTTCAATGTGATCGAAGTGTACGAATATATGATATACGCCGAACAGATGCCTCTGTAATATCATCAACTGATCTAGAACATACACAACGTATAATAGATATGGATTGGATAAAACAAAGTCAGTCAATTGTTACACTTTCGTCGGATCAATCTATAAGAATATTTTCAACAACTGGCCAGAAAATTGCAGAATCATTACCTAACGAACAATCCCCGTGTACCTTTAGTAAAGTATGATTTTTTTAGAAAATAATTTTTATTCGGAAGAAAACAAACAAACTCGTTTTATAATTAGATTCAAACGACTATGTATGATAATCTACTTGTTTGTGCATCTCGTGATCCTATATCATCAGCATCTGGCTTTCTTGGATGGCATTGGGATGGTGAACAATGTTTACAACCATTGACTAATCGTATATTATCACCAACTCTAGCGCCCATAGTGGATTTTTGTTTTGTTAAAAATACTCATTTTTTTAATTTATTTAATAACTCGTCATCGTCACATATGAACGATGAATTAACCAATCGTTTCCTTCTACTTACCTGGTGTCGCGATGGAAATCTATGTTTAGTTGAGATGGATTCAACATTTCGACAAACATGCATGAATCAGCAGACACGAACTAAGCTAGTTAATACAGCTGATTCAGGGACCACGATAGATAACTCGCGAACATCGATACATCCATCTCGACATCATGGAACAGCTCGAAATAGTTTGTCCACCGTGACAATGGATTCTATTCAAAGTGAAACAAGCGACACAGGAGATGATGATAGTGACAATCCTTTTCAAGCAATGCCAGCATCACCACCTAATACAGTTGAATCTTCCGAAGCCAGCGATGAAAACGATTATCCTACTATGTGAGTACTACTTAGATTATTCTGACAACAAAAAGATCACGAATGTGTTCTATGACTGTTTTAATAGTTATTCATCATTTCTATTGGTATTTGATGAACCCTAATAAGTTTTCAACAGTTTCTAGGACTGTAAGCTTATTGCTAGTAACATATGAAATTTGCAAGGTATTCTCGAAGTCAATATTGCGACTATCATTATAAAAACTCTGGAAAACTCATTTTGTGAATTGCAATGTAAGCTGTTATTACGAAGATTTTGATTATGAGTTTAACTAGCTCTTATTATTATAAATTACTATCATTATTAATGATGTTCCATAGAATTGCACCATTGTTGTTGAAATATTCATATGATATCCGCTATATGTTAATCTGTTTAGAATACATGTTACAAATAGCAGTTCATGATTTTCTTTTAAAATATTTCAATCTATTATAATTCTTCAAATTCGATTGCAAGATAAGAACGAAATAGAATGCAGATTATCAAGAAGGAAATATTTTTTGTGTTACGTTTTCAAAATGGTCTCCCTCGAAAAACTACCCTTATTTTTTTCTTCACGTCCACAGTTAATTACATTGCATTGAACATTTGCATACTAGAAACGAAAATAGCCGTCTCGAATTATTTTCATAAAGTTGAAATGATCTCAAATTTTCAAATAAACTCAAGAATAAGAATTTTTTATGGTATTACGATTAGTTCATTAAATTTCTACAAACTTGTATAAAGATAAGTAGAAATGAAGTCTTTAACTGGGAGTCCTCTGCCAATAAGATAGTTCGTTTTACAACTAATTGATGCTTAATGATAGTTATTTTGTATTCTAGTGTAAAATGAGATAAACAGAAACTTAATAAAAAAAAAAATAAAAAAGTAGAATCGGAACTTTTTTAAATAGCTTTCACCGTAGACAAAGTATATAACGAGTGGGCCAGAATAAAGTGCACTAAGTGTTTTTGCTTTTTTTCGTTCGTTTTCTCCTCAGGAAATATATTCATTGTTATACCTAAAGATAAAGAATTTTAGCCTCTACAAAACTATCTACTTTGTTTTCAAATACGGCTTTATTGTCGGCGCCTGGTTAAAGAGACTCATATCTACTCAATCGTGCAACTGCGACGATAAAAAAACGAAAAAAATGATGAAATTTTTTTAAATAATGACCCAGCTAAAATTTAATCTATCCCACAAAAATCTCCACAAAATTCTGCATCTTTGATTGTATTTTCTTAATTTTAGAGACAATATTTGAGAGAAACATATTCGAAAGAAAATACTTGAACATAACGGAAAAGCTGTTTTCTGACGCACTCGGGCCATGGTTCTTGTTTTAGTTCGAAATAATGTAAATTTTTTCACACTGCAATTTAACAATTACACCATTTTGTTCAGAATTGAATTCTACACCCGATGGCATAATTATAAATCTTTGATAGAGCAACTTTGGCTTTTAACAACATGATTCTCCAAAGTACACCCTAAAATAATGGGAGGTATCAGTTCCGAGCTTTGCTCTCCTGTACAACTGCACTAAGAACCTTGAACAAGTCATGAAAGAATAGACCACAAAATTCTCTATCTATGAGTGTTAAATACTTTATATTTAGCATTGGTCTTAATGAGCAAAACTTTGCATTGGTCGACCGATGTCAGCAGAAAACAGCGAATCGCAGTTGGACGATTAGGAAGATGTCAGTCTTTTTTTAGGCGTTGACAAGAAAAATGCATTCGAAAAACAAAGTAGACAGTTTTGTAGAGCTTGAAATTCTCCATCTGTCAATATAAAAATGAATATATTTCCTGGACAGGAAATGACCGAAAAAAACGAAAAGCATTTAGTGCAATTTATTCTGGCCCACTCGTTAGATGAATTTTCATCTAAGAATTGACTTCAATTTTATAAAACCATCTCAGATCATTGAAAATTACATATACATTCACCAATCAGTTTAATTAACATCTAAACGTTCTAAATAAATTTTTTTTTACATTCTCATATTTTTCATAGACAATACAAAAATAATAAATGCAAGATATCTCGTAATTACTCAAATAGAACTTTGAGTATAATATTTCATCTCTTTTTTTAGTGCTGATAAGAGCAATAATGCAATAACAGAAGTATCAATTCAAAATGAATTAAACTCTATACATGATAGCTATGGTCCATATATTTTTGTTGAAACAACAGATGAACAACGTCGTATGTGCATACTTCGCTGTATATATTCTTTAGACAATTCTTCTTCGTTTCGTGTGTTTTTAACTTTTTCGCGTCACTATCCCATAATATCGCAATTGTTTGTTCGCTTTAAATTGCCAACCAAGAACAATGATGAACGTTTAAAATCATTTCAATCTCACATACAAATCATGGTTGAAGATACATGCTATACTTGTTTTTATCATGGACAATTATGTTTACATAGATGTTTAATAAAATTAAAAAGTTTATTTGATAAATATTTTAAACAAGCCAGACTATTTTCAACGGCACAATCAATGCCGAATAATACACATAAAAAACGTAATCAATCATCAACTAATTTTGATGGTGATTCAATTAACGATTTTACAAATAGTAACAATAATTCAACTGCAAACAATGATAATAATTCTAATCGGATATTTATTCCAGCATCGTCAACCACGCATACGAATGAGAGTCAAATATCAGTGAATTCATTTGTTCATGGTCATCGGCGTACATGCGGTGCTCGTTTTTCAGGTAGTTCACACTTAATATGTTTTGGTCAAGTTGTCAGTATTCAACAAACAAGTTCAGCACCAATTTTAACTTCATTAAGCGACGGAACCTTGAATCGACCACAATCATTACCCCTACGTCCAACAAGTTTAGCAGTGGCAAAAACCCGTGAAAACTCAAGTACTGATGAACAGTCAAGTTATCGAACAACAGCAATAACAAATGCAATGCAAATACAGTATACCCAAAATAATCAACGCTTGCCAATATTTTCAGCTCCTGTTCGTCCAACATTTGGTACAAATATATTTGACGATGATCGACGTTTATCAACAGGATATCAACGTTCATCAACAAAATGTCAACGTTCATCAACAGGATATCAACGTTCTCTTGGTCAAACGCTCCGTCCGCATTCAACTGTATCAATATATGATGTTTCTATTTTATTACCTGTTAGTAAAAAATTAGCGGATGATTATAAAATTGATCTAAACAATCCAGTGGAAATGTGTGAAGTGAATCAAGAAGTAGCACAAAAAATGGGCAAAACTGACCTATCACATTGTTGGCGTCTACTAGGTCGTTTGCTATCTTTACAGCCAAATTTACAAAATGATGATTCTTGGTTTCAAACACCCATAGCTCAAGGTAGATTCCAGACAACTCGTGCTAATATTTTATACTCGTTTTTTTTCCTTCTTTTTTTTAAGGTTTAATCAATCATATAGTTGCAGCTTATGTTAAGAATGGTGATATACAATCGGCAAGCATGTTTCTTTTAACGATGTCTCAAACATCATATTTAAAAACAAGAATTCATACAAAACTAGTAGCCGAACACAATTCCAATCCAATCTTATATGCTTATGCATCTTTATTACATCGATGGAAACATTTTTATAAACGAACACAAATCTTGTCTCAAATAGATCACAATTGTCAATCGCCCGCACCATTCACTCCAATAGCATCCGCACAAACAACTATCATGTGTTCAATTTGTTTACAACCCGTTTTGGGTCAATATTTTTTATGTGCAATATGTGGTCACGGTGGACACTTGATGCATATGCACGATTGGTTTTCATCCGACGGTCTTAAACATAGATATTGCCCAGAAAAAGATTGTTCCTGTCGATGTATTATAAAACAGCAAGAATTATTAGCAATAAATACTATTCAACTGCAACAACAACAGCCGCTTCCAATAACACCTAGACCTTATCTAGCTCGCCAACCATCAAGTAGTTTTCGTCCTTAATAATAAGAACAGTTTTATACGTGTGAGAGAGAGCGTGTTTTTCCTCTGTGTGTGTATCTATGTAATTATTTAGTTATATTCAATAATGGAAAAAAAATATTTTAACTAAAATAAATAACAAAAAGAGCATGAATGATACCAGGAATCCAGAAACAAAGAAAAAGTATCATGTTGAGCACAACCGTTGAATTGCATTGCTTTACAACGAAATAGACGGCTAATGGCGGGATCATGATGATCAACAGAAGAAGAAGAATTGTTTTACAGAAATGTGGAACTTCAGCCATAGTTTGTTGTTGCCGATTAACGAATTTAAACGGTGACGATGACGATAAAGATGGTGATGCTTGAAAGAGTGATGTGTTTAGAAAAGAAACACTTCATGGCAAGCTCGTTTTTTTGAATTTAGAGAAAGAGAAGAAAATATTTAACTTCAACGAATAATAAGCAAAGCGGAGTTGTAGATCAATTTAAAAACACGAATGCCTCACATGCCAATCACCGTTGCAATGAGAATGAAACAAAAATTGAGTTTAGCTATAGATTGATTTTTTCTTAGATATACAATCGATTTGAAAATTTTAAGAAAAAAAACAACAACCATTCATTTGGAAACCAACAGCCGCGCAGTAATGCAGAATCCTTATGATTGATGCAAGATGTAAAAAGATGATAGACGATGTCAGTTCAAATGAATTATTCCTTGTGTTGATCGTAGCATAATTGCTTTCGTTCATTAATTAAATAGAATTAAAAAGTTTCAAATAAAATATAATGAACTAATTTTATACAAAAAAAAGCACGATAGCTATTTCGCTGATTGATGAAATATGCATCTCTGAAATTGCTTCATTGGAAAACCTCTACATTTTAGAGATCTATTTTACGAATTATGATTATATTCACTATGAAATCTTTACAAAACAAAAGCAATATTCTTGATAAATAGTAATAAAAATTTTTTCTGCGTATCAATAAATTTTCGCTTCGTCAGTTGAGTGTTATTTCTATATTAGTTTATAGTTGTGAAGTTTTCCCGAACACATAATAATATATTTTCAACCGTAAGCAAAATAGCAATCAAGACGTACAACAATAAAACGCCTTTTCGAAAAGATATACTAAAGTATGACGTCAAGGATGGTTTCACACAAAAAAGTGTCATTTTGTATTTTGTTTCGAACAATTCCATTACGTACAGTATCAATAATTATTACACTAATATATTAATGAACTTTACAAACGAACGAATATACTTGAAACGTAACAGCGGCAACATTTACAATGATTAGAATCTGTCTTCTAACACTATCGAAAATTACCGTTGGACATCAGAAAATGTCTCGTCTCAATCAAATGTTTACACCTACTAAGCACAGATTCCCGAGTTTAATCAATGATGAACTGTTAAATTGCTGTTTGCTTGTACTATGCGTATGATTATTCTTGAGATAATTATTCTAGGTATTGAAATTTAACACACAAAAAAATTCAAGGCTCTCGATAATAAAAATAGATCTAGTGAAAAGTTTGTGCTTATATTTGAAGTAGAGTTCTATCAATTTTGAATGCTTTTTTAATCGTTGTAACTTTGTTGTATGTAAAATTTATTTTCAATATCTCTCTTAATTCTCAGCCCTGAAAATCTGTAATTGATCTAGTACATTAACGTGGTCTGAGATTTCTGGAGTATATTGAGGTTGAAATGAAAATACAATAGTAAAAGTTCTAGTTCTGTACCAGGGAGCTTTCTTCAAACATCTAATGAAAAAGCAACGTACAAGTTGAACATGCTGACAAGTTTTTCGTTTGTAACTCTTAGTCTTTTAAGAAGAGAAAACTACTAAGATGGGCGTGAGGGCCATTAAAAACTACTCATATTTAAACGTGAACCTTATTATATCGTACATCTTGATGAACTTTTTCAAACAACAAGAAACAAACTTCCATTTTTCCTTGAAAATAGTATATGTTTCGAATAGTCTATGAAAATTATCATTAGTTAATTTTTCTAGGAAACGAAGTAATCATATAAAAAATCATGCCGTTTGTATGATATCATGCCTCGATCTTTCCCCAGATATATTCATCTTCATTTTAACAAGTCTACCGAAAATTGACTTTTTAAGAGAAACAACTCAACGGTATGGTTGGTTATTTTTTCATTAGTCATTAATTGTCCGACAGAATATTGGCAAAATTCAGTGTTGATTTTTTTTCCTATTATCTTCGTGTTTGTACGTAACGCATCAAGTAGGATTGCTTGGGTAACACTTCTTTTCTTCTTGCGTTTTGGTGTGTTTCGTACAATATGAGCAAGCGAAAGTTTAGTAACTATTTAAATCAGTTTATCATGGATTACACTCCTATTTTATGTTAGTGCTCGAAGGCCAACAGTACAGGTCTATTATTTAGAATGATACAGAGTGTCTTGTAACATAGAATATTGGTAAATTTTGTTTTATAAATATGTGTGACTATTGACTTGACTAAATGTTTTTACATTCAGTTTTAAGGACAAGATTCTTGTCTGTCTCTGAAACAATGTCTCAAAATATAAATTATGCATTTTTGTAATTTTGTTTCTACATCTGTTGATTGTATCAGTAGGAAAGAAAAGACAATAATGAGGAAATGCATGAGTGAATGTTGATCAGAACAAAAAAAAGAGAAAAAATATCAGAGGTTTTTTTTTCGTCGTTCCATCATCATTTCACCTATTATACAGTTGCAGAAGAGCATCAAAAGAAAAAAACGGAATATCTTCAATTGCAATCGACATGTTTGCTAATCGTCCTCAAAGTCGAAGATCGTATCCGCCGTCCAGTCGATCTCATGCTAGGCCAGGGTTAAACGATGCTTGGAGATTAATATGGCCCTTCACTACTACAACCGTTCTTGGAATTTGTCTCATACTATGCGTTCTTGTTATTGGAGCGCTAGAAACAGCGTCGTTAGCAATAAGCACCGATTCGGTTTACTATGGAACTACTTCTTCAACAGGTGCTGGATTTTGGTGCGAATTTTATGTTTTTATTGCTGCTACACTTATTCTTATAATTAGTAAGTCCTTATGACGTATATTTTCTCTATAAGAATGAGTAATTGTCCGTTTTCTTTTAGATTTTGTTCTTCGTACTCATTTATGGGCCACAGTTGCTTTGTTGGGAACTTTTGCTGCTGCTGGTTTTTCTGTTGTCATTATTGGTTTAGATGCTAAGGCTGTGAAAGATGCAAATGACAGATTTGGTACGCTTCCTAAAAAAGTAGAAGTACTTGCAGCACAATTAGCATTTGCGTGCCTGGAATTGGTGTTATGCGGTCTCTTTATCGGTATCTATATATTAGTTCATATATATGTTCAATTTCGTTTACGTCGTGTACAAAACATCGAAGCGCCCTTAAAATTTTAGGAGAACTATGAAAAGAACATTTATAGATGAACAGTTTTTTTTTAAATGCTGAATTACATTTTCACACTACTAATAATATATAAAATTAAATGAAAATAGCATAATTTTTATCAATGCACGTACACTATATGTATCATTAATTTTAGAAAAGGGCTGACGCGTGATATTGATTTGGTACACTCTATCTAAGTCATGCATTAAAATTGACAGTATAGAAATATGTATTCATTTTGATAGGATGTATTTTTCGATTGCCTATTATAGAATATCTTCAATAGTCAGTACAGAATTAAAAACAAAGGAAAGTCACAAAAAAACACTGCACACATTTTGAACATTGGCTATTCTATTCTAGCATGAGATATACCAATTGTGTCAGTATAACTCTACATATAGTCTGTTTCAAATTTTTGTGAGTTTTATTTGAACTACCATGATATCGAAGTTTTCTTTTTGTGATTCAATTCGTCAACTATGAATCGATGAACAGGCGAAGTCTACATTGAAATTGTATGAAGTTTGTGACTAGATAATATCTATAATAATTTGGATTCTTTTGATTGTACGTAGCTGAGCACTCATCACAGTTTCAATTACACAACAAAACGAAAGGTGTTGAAAGAATGCTGCCGAATTTTTTCCGATACCTGAACCATTCCACGTTAGTCGAAGGAAATCGGTTTTTTTTCAAAATTTTACTCAGACTACAACCAAGTAATATTTTTAACGAAAGACGTATTAAGAAAATATTTTTTTGTCATCAACTTTTGAAAGTAACCTCAAAATCTTGAATCTATACTATTATCGCGTAAGTCCGTTGATTATTAAAAGTTATATTACGTAACAATAACCGATTTAATTGAAAATATCTAGTGAATAAAATCCTTTCGACTTTGATCCGAATTCTTATCTGCTGCGAAACCATTTTGGCAATAGCTAGAAGCTATATTTTTCCAGAACCTAATTTTTGGCCTCTCGAAATTGACTAATCGTCTTTGGTATCGAAAATCAACTCATCGAATGTTAGATACAGATAATGCGGTAGCTACATAAAAAATTTCTTTTGTTCTGAAGCTTTTCAACAATAATAATGATAATATGGATAAACAACGACACTAAATAGATCTAATGTAGACTAAAAAGTCATATTAAACTGTCTTATGATGACCTCTTCCGTATGTGTGATTATCTCAATCCAACGTGCAATCCAACCAAATCAATACTAGTTAACACCTGAGATGATTTATCGATTCCCTTGAAAGAAAAATTGTTTTTGCAGCATAATTATTCGTTTACTTGATATAAATTCCTACTACATAGTCTAGCATTGCTCGTTATGCAAAAACATTGAAAACCAATCAATTTTTTTATTTGCTGTCTCACTAAGCACCTATGATAAAATGTCGCACCTGCTTTTTCAACATAGTAACAGATTTTATGATCGATTTCATTCCTCATAATTGAAGATAAGTATGAAATACTTTCTGATACAAATAATATACTATTGCATAATAAGTTACTATTATTCTGAGTGAACCCACATTTTTATTTTGTCAAATTATAATAAAATAGCTACTTGCTCTTTTCTCATAATAATAATAACTATTATTTCAGATAATGGCTCATTCATCGTTTCCTTATTATACTCTTGGTACCATTGTACATGGTCTTGGCCGTGGTGGCAAAGAACTTGGTTGCCCAACAGGTATTTAAAATTAGGCAAGTTTACTTGATAAAAAACAGAAAAAAACTTACGAACGTTTTGTTCTATGATTTCGTGCAGCAAATTTTGATGAGAATGCCGTTGCAAAATTACCATCATCGATATATCAAGGTGTTTATTATGGATGGGCAAAACTATTAATTCCAGATGATAATCAAGTTTACAAGATGGTTACTAGTGTAGGTACAAATCCATTTTATAACGGTGAAAAAAAGACTATGGTATGTAGAAATGTATAATTAGTATTCTCTCATCGGTTTCAATTCAATATCTCTTTAGGAAACGCATATACTTCATAAATTTACAAAGGATTTTTACGGCGAAACAGTAAAAATAGTACTTTTAGGTGAAATAAGAAAAATGACAACATTTAACAGTGCAAGTAAGTCAAATAAAATTTTAATGTATTGACATTACGAGTTCTACTGTAATTTGTCATAAAATAGTTCATTGTAGAAGAATATGATCTATATTTACTTATCTATTCAGATCCTAAAGATCTGTGCCACGCTAATTGATTGAAAATTATGAGACTTTAATTTCTACAACTTAGAAAACAATTGAAATAGGCGCTTGAAAGTTTAAAAAATCTTGCTCTTTCAACTCATTAAGATTATTTACAAATAGATCTCTCCCTTTAACTGGTGAATCTATACATATAAGTTCTCTCTATTTTATACTAAATTTAAAAATTAGAACCTAATTGTAAACACAGACTCCTGACATCGATTTCTTGTTGATTGGTTGAATCTTAAACAATATCATCTGATAAGAATATGAGAATGTAGTAGAGTTCCAGTTTACTCAACACTCTATTCTAGTTCTGTTCTATTCCAGAGGGAAGAAATTTATTATAACATAAAAACTGTTAAATCAAAAGTAGAAGTGCTCATTTTGTGGAACTCACATATATTTTCGAAGAAAATAGTGATTGTAAGTTGAATTGTTAGGTTTTTGCGGCTCCCCTGTACCCCACCCCACCCCTCCCCTCCCCATTACAGACATAAAACATGAAAAAACTAACACTTCGGTGCACTAATTAGATAAATTTTTTATACAGATCGATTGGCTATGTTCGTCACTACTCATATCAGTAATTAAAATCTAATTTCACTGATTAGAAATCAAGATAATTAGGATTTAATCACTAATTAATCGTCAAAATCTATCGTTTTTATTATTATAGCCCATAGTTACAACAGTATTATATATTTTTATTATTACAGACGTTAGCAACGAGCGTATGCTACCGCTACAGAAGCTAGCAACTAGTTTATGCTACTATTATATTCGTTACTTCTATCACCTACAATAAACAGATGAAGATTTTAATCTGTTTTTTCTCACACGAATACTTTATTCTAGAGCTTGAGTCCACTTTAGTGTATTTACAATTCGGAACTTTTCCATCCACTGGGAAGCTTTCATCAAATTTTCGTTTATGAAAAAATGTATCAATTTCTCACCTGGTAAGACGAAAAAATATAAATTTCTCAACAATACTGATAGCTATATCATAAATACTGTTTGAACTATTATCATTCACAATATTTCTCAATGAAACCACTAAACACTTCAGCATACTGACATATTTTAAACAAAAAACTTTTTTCATACGTTCTCTCTAGTAATATTCCCTATTGATAGATCCAATAAACTTCAAATGTTAAAAAGGTTTTATTATCTTATTTTTGAAACAAAATATGATCTCACTACACTGAAAAAATAAAATTTCTATTTGATCAATATCTAACTGACCGAAATATGTGAGTTCCACATTTTAGCCCCAACGGGGCTGCGCTGACAAGCTTTATTAAATGATATTCATATTAAAACTCAAAACTTATAAACCTTGCAAAATATAATATTTGACTCAAGTCTGCGCAAGTATAAGAGATATTATTTAATTCAAAACAAACCATGCCAGTATCTAGATCATCTTATCTTTATAAAGTCAGAGCACATCGGTACACAAAGATGCATGTTTTTCATGTGATCTGTATCTGAATATTACAGCGAACACTGATGTTTAAACTTGAATGAACGTTAATGTTGTTGTAGACATTGCCCCAGTAGGCCTTCCATCGGCAATACACGGCTTTCTATTTATAGAAACGCTACAAAAATCTTGGTAGAACGTTTCGAACTATCGTTAATTAACTATTATGAGCCTCAGGCTGTTAGCATCCACCGTTATCCAGGTAGTTACTTCACAGCTACTTCGTTCTTTTTACTCTCGTGTTGTCATGAGATTCATCCATCTTTTTTACTCTTTGGCTCTCATCGGATTCAATAATATTGTATTCTGCTTTGTTGCTTCCATTATGCATCCGAAAGAGATTCAGAAAAAGATCGTTTGATTAATTAATTCATTTTTATTTGAATATATTTGCTTTAAACAAAGATATGAATTTACACATGACAACTCTCTCAGTATTTTTTTACAAAGAAAACTGATGCTATTTTTTTTCTTCTAATATATACATACGACATTTTAATTTAGGTGAATTAGTAGATGCTATCCAAAATGATATTTCAATTGCCAACAATAAACTGGATTCAGAGGAGTGCCGTCAATATCTTACTGGTCGATTTTTTCAATAATGATTAAATAACTCTATTTGTCAATATAATGATGATGGATGACTGTTCTTTTTTTTCGTATAAATTGACGTGTTTTGTTAATTTTATAACAAAGAATACATCAAAAATAAATAGCCATCGCTATTTTTTTCTATTTATATCGATGAGAATTCCATAGATTCATCATAACGTGTCGTACTCGATTGTTTACGATTATCAACATTAAATATTGGATGAAGACCAAATGTATAATTTTCGATACGTTTATGAGCTTCTGATCGTTGCAATGGACCAAATATCATAAAACAGACACCAAAAAGACATAATATAGATAATATAAATATAATAACTAATGAATTAGGAAATGTATTCGTAGCAATCGATGATGAAATGTCATTTGTACAATTTTCATTAGCACAAAGCGATGGGGGCGATGAGAATGATGGAGACAAATTTTCATTAAAATATGGAGGCTCACCCGAGGTTATCATATACATTACGTTGAAAGCATTGATTAATTATAATAATTTGAATAGATTAGCAAAATTTGTTTAATTATCCGGTTTTTCTACGTTGTACTCATATATTCTACAAGATTAGAATAAGAAAAAAAATAGAGACAAACAAAAATAGTAGAATAACTTTGAAACAGATATATGGTAGAGAAGAAATGATAAATTACTCTGCTCTATAGCTAGCTGTCCGATGACATAACTTTGCCTGTTCTTTTACTCAACGAACATATCAACCAACAAAAGACTCTGGTTATGTATCCTTGCTTTCTTTTCTATACTAGGTTTTGTTTGTGTTACGCATTTTAAAGGACAAATCTCTCGTAGAATAATAAATTAGATGCTACACTGTTTCACAAAAAATTACACAAAAAGAATAGTAAGAAACATGTATGTTGGCATGTGTTTGCCTTGACATTAAATCAAGTATATAACAAAACTGACTTAGTTCGTTCGTGATGCTCTGATAATAAATTCAATCTTCTGCTTGGCATAGGCTAAAAGAAACAGCAAAATATCGGAAATGGGTATGACAGTATTAAAGCAAAAGAAAAAAAAGTGACATGTGAAAAAAACCAGTGACATTCTAAAAGTAAAGGAAAAAATCTAAATACTTTTTTTTCTTCTTTCATGCCGACTACGAAGAATATGAAAAAAATAGGAAAGGAAATGTTTAATAACTGCTGGGCATTTTAACTAGACCAATTTTTTTTCCATCAGCAATCAATAACAAATTTATGGAAAGCATGACTTTGGAAAAGTATTTTAGTACGCTGCTATCAGTATGACAAGAATCATACTAATCCAAGTACAATAGTGGAGTAAGTGCGTATCTAGCAACAAGTTCATAATCTCTTGTCCATAACACATGAATGTCTCGCAAGAATCATAGAAAGATAAATAGGGAGGAATATAGAAACTATACATATTCATGGCTATCCAAGGACATCATATTAGCACACATGTATCGCTTTATATTTGCCGTTCAGTAACACATACATACATATATCCTGTACTGAATTTATATTGTTACTACACAAGACTTTAGCGCCCTCTCTCAACGTGACTATCATAATTTAAGAATGTCACACTATTGTTTTTTCATTTAAAACATAAATTCTTGTTTGAATAATCAACACTATTTCAAAAGATTTTCCTTTTTTTTACATATAGAATTCTGTAATCATATAGAATGTCCACAATTGGTAGTTCATGGAAAATATCCAAGCTACTTTTTTTTATTGTTTATTAATTCTATATTCGTTTTTTATATTATCATTCACGTCAATGAAACAATTAAATCTCCTCTTGAAGAGCTCACATGATTCGATCGATATTATGTTTTTTGTTTTCTTTTGTAGATTTGTTTTTTGGAACAGAAAAAAACATCATGGGTGCCTATAAATATTTGCAAGAAATCTATCGTAAAAAGCAAAGTGATGTCATGCGTTTTATCTTTCGTATTCGAACATGGCATTATCGGCAATTAGCTGCTATTCACCGTGCACCAAAATCAACACGGCCAGAAAAAGCTCGTCGAGTTGGTTACAAAGCTAAAGCCGGATATGTGAGTAGACTAATGTTTTTTGTGTTTTAATTCATGTTTTATATTCTATAATTGCTTCAGGTTATCTATCGTGTACGTGTACGACGTGGTTCACGAAAGAAACCAGTACCAAAAGGCCAAGTCTATGGTAAACCAAAACACCAAGGTATCAATCAATTGAAATTTCAACGCTCATTACAATCAGTTGCTGAAGAACGTGTTGGTCGCCGTTGTCCAACATTACGTGTTCTCAATTCATATTGGATTGCACAAGATGCAACATACAAATTCTATGAGGTTATTCTTATCGATCCCTGTCACAAAGGTTAATTAATTAAATTATTTCATGTAAAATTGAAAGTTTAAAGATTTTATTTTGTTCTTTAAATAGGTATTCGTCATGATGCACGTATTAATTGGATTTGCAAAGCTAATAAGAAACATCGTGAATTACGTGGTTTAACATCTGCCGGGCGTAAATCTCGAGGACTTGGTCATGGTCATCGTCATGCGCTTGCAACAGGTGGTTCACGCCGAACATGCTGGAAACGTCGGCAGCAACTCAGTCTTCGACGATATCGTTAAACAACAACAACAAAATAAGCGACAACAATATCAAAATAATCCGTTTGATTTCTTGCTATTTCTTGTTGTTGTTGTTGTTTTGTATTTGTTTATTGAAAAATGAAAGAAGAAGTAAAATGAAAAACAACTAAAATTCAATAGTACAAAACAAAACAAAATAAATGATGATTGAATACAGGCTGTTTATTATTCGTGTGAAGTTAGATGAGATAAGAAAAAACGAAAGTAAAATTTATATTTTTACTTAGTTTTATGATAGTTCGAGAATAGATTTTGTTTTTGTTAAATCAATTTAATAATTCTCTATTAATCAGTAGAAATTTTCTTTCTCGACACATGAAAAAATTATTTTGGTGTACTTCAGTTTGCCTTGATAATAGAGAGTGATTAATGATCGAGTTTCATATTCAAAATTTAACATTTCTATAATGTACGAGAACATTATACTGATTTTTTTCTTTTTCAAATGGGAGCTTTACTTGGATCAGCGTACGCATAGGTTGATATAATAGATAGTTCGATTTTGAACTGAATAGTTTCTGATCTTATGTTATTGGATGTTTTAATGATTTATAAACCAACTAATTTGTTGAACGCATGGAACCGTGACAACTATGAATGATTATTTCATGTGTACCTTTCACAATAGAGATACTTCTTTATTGAAAAGACATCAAGTAGAAATAAATAAAGGACTAATTTAATAATTTTTAAAATCATTGATGCATAGCTCCTGTTTATCTTCTCGATTCAATGTTATGAATGAATTTATCTAATGCAACCGAAACATTTCTTTTCACGTATGAATATCACAGTTGACATGAGAATTCAGTTCAGTTTAGAGTAGTAGATTTGATTAGAGATAGAAAAACTAGACGCAAAACAGAGCAAAGAAAAGAAAAAAAAATTCAAAAAAATAAATAGAAATGAAGTTATATGAACGATATGAAAATATTTTCTATGAACTAGATTTAGCAGAATTTTCTCATTGATCATAATTTCGATTTCTTTTTCAAATTGGTGACCAACACAAAAAAAATTGTTTCTTACTGCTCATTTATCTCAATGCACTCTCATATCGTTTGTACGAGTCATGTAGTAATTAATGCATCTTGTTGAGCTGATACTTTCATATTAAGGGAAATAAAATACTTTGTTGATTATGATATTTATGTTAGATCATCATATAAATATTTATTTGTACTAGTTTTACATTTTAATAATTTAGTAGAATCCACTAATATCTAATGTTTCTGTTATCATTTGTTTACTAATTTGAGTTTTAATTATCAATCTTCGTCGCTATGAAACACACAATGATTAGACATAAATTATGACGATTCTTTTATATTAATTAATTTCTTTTTTTTTAACGAAGAACGACTAGATTACAACACATTAAATGAATTACTCATATAGAAAACGTTTTTTATTAATTTCCTTAAAGCTGAAAAAAAAACACACTTACTATCCTTCCATATCATACGAATTAAAAACTCGTCCCATTCCCATTCCCATCCCAGGTGCTCGAGGCTCGTACTTAGAAATGAAGATAACAAAATCTTTTCTTTTTTTCAACTAAACAAAACAAAAATCAATGTCTCCGATGCTCCAATGTTCAAAACATTAAAAAAACAACATCTATTCAGAATCTTTGTCATTTTTCTCTCTTCCATCAGGATAAACAAACCGCAATTAACCTTGGAAACATAAGTTGCTTTTTTTAATCTACTTACTCAATCAAACTATCTTATACTACCCACTAACAAAATTTTATTTCTATGCGTCATTTCCTCACAACATTTATAGAATAATCAACAGTTCCAATCTCAACTAGATTCTAAACTCTTCTGCCTCATGAATATAGTCGATTTAACTAGTTTGGTGCAAAATAGATAATATTAACCAATGAACTACGAACAAGGGTGAAAAGCGGATTTTGGGGATTTTCAAAATCCCATAAATTGAAAAGCATTTCCCCCTCTGTGAATGACGTAGTTTCGATCTGAAATTCTTCCTATATATAGGTTTCATGGTCCATAAAAGATCCTAAAAGTTTCAACTCGAATAAATGTTTCCTTCTTAACATATTGAATTTTCAAAAAAACTGGATTTTCTGACCGTGCCTTGAAATGAGTCTTTCTTGCACATTCATTATCTTGAGAAGGAAACGGCTGCTGTCGCTGAAAATTTCAGACTATTCTAAGAATCATGAGACTTACATATGGGGAAAATTCAGATGGAAATTTCATCATTCACGTTTTGGATTTTTGGATTTTGAAAATCCCAAATCCGTCTTTTCGCCCTTGACTACGAATATGTCTATGCAAGAATTTATATTATTAAAAATAGCTCATATTTTCTACATGCACCAGTGTTCCAAATGATTGAAGCGCCATTTGTATTGAATAATTCAAGTGCAAAAGTATTTAAAATAAAATCATATGAAGTAGTCATTGTCTTGTGTATTGATTGAGTTTATGAACAGCATATTTCATTTTCAAATTAGCATAATAGATGATGAGTTTTTTTATTGAAAATAGTTTCGGATGTGACTTTTAGTAAGATAAATGAATACAGTTCTGAACAATACTAGATCTAAAATATTCTATAATGCATTTTAGTATCAAAGATATCATTGGTCGTTCGCATAGGAAAAATATATTTCAAATTAATAAAATAATCAAGTAAGAAAAATTACATCCAATGAGTTTCCTCACTACATTTGAAGTATGAGCTAATATCATTGTGAAGTACTAAAAATTTAATAAAGCTTTCGTATTTTTCTAAAATATTCCTTTCTCAGACATGTCTATTTTTCATTTTTCAGCGAGTATCAACTTTTAATAGATCGTTCAATCTGAAGACTTTTTTTTTTTTATAGATTAATAGAAGCCGTTTCTATCTCTTAAATAGTATACTATTGATTCATAGTAAACAATGTTTGTGTAGTGTATCATTTATTTTGAAAAAAATCAATTACGAGAAGCTCGAATTCCAGGTGTCTATTGAGAGAAAGAGAGAGAGAAGATCTTATATTCAAAGGGGAAGATGCCCGGAGCTCAAATATCGGCGTTCCATTCACCAAGGCTCCTGTGTCAGAATACGTAAAAAGTATAGAGTTCAAATTCTGATTTACTAAATTATGAATCAAATACTATCGACTGTTAAATCTAAATGTCTAAACAAGCATTCCTTTCATCTTCATAAAAGCCAGAATCTCGAATCTGGACAATACGATTTATTTGTTTTCTTGCTCAAACATCTGTTTTAACAATACTAAGAAAAACACGTCAACATCTGGAAAATATTTTTCATTCTCGGTTAGACACCAAAATCTTATGCATAAATATTTTTCTTGTCTCTCATTCACCGGTTTTATTTCTATATTAGTTTTCTATCAAATAAAACGAAGTATTCACTATCTATCAAGTTCAAAAAGCAAACATCTAACGAATAACTAGCAAAACAAAAATGGAATAAAAACTCTCGGGATGATTCACACAAACAAAATAACATATCACAAATATTCAATACATTGTCTATTGGTTGTGTAGAGCTATTACAATTGAATTGTGACCATTATGATTTGTTTTTAATGAGTCCATACGTAGATCAGCCTGTGATTGAACTACAACACTAGTATCATCTTCGGAACTTGATTGATGGCCACGATGGCGCCGTCGTCGAGTACCATATGCACATTTATTCACATTTTCACCTGGTTTCACATATTCAAACTGTATTGTAAAATGACGAATACAATGTGTTTCAAATATTTTTTGCAGACGTCGACTAAACAAATCTCGACATGTACTTAATGGTAAATCTTCATCGCAGACAACATGAAATGTTGCAAATACATCGCGCGCTGTTGCTCTATAATATCGAGAAAAGAGCTTAGAATGTGGTTTTAAAAACCTTTTAACAAATACCTCCAAACATGTACACTGTGTACGGCACATATTTGAGGAATTGCTTTCATAATTGTCTGAATTAATTGACCAGTATTAATACCGGATGGAACAGCTTCAACAAGAATATGGCCAAGTGACCATATGACAGGAATAGCTTTAATCGCTATTATTATTACCATTAGTAATGTTAGTGAGGGATCAATATATTTTAACCAGACATTTATTGGTTGATTCGTTATTGGATCTCTATTTGGAACAAATTTATTTAATAGACCAGAAATAAGTACAATAGATGATTCCAGAACAACAGCCTGATTAGAATAAAAATAATAATGATTAAATATATATTCACATGTTTTTTCAACTCTAAGGTCGTTATAATTTCATAGAGATATTCAGTTCAGTAGTAGATTCACAACTTCAAAGGATCACAAGGTTTGAATTCGCTGAATAAAATATGTCTTATAATGATGAAAAAAAGAAATGTAATTACCAGATAGGATAGTAATACTATTAGAATTTTGCAAGCACAATAATTAGGTCATAAAGTTTTTATAATCGTCGTATGTCTTATATACAAGTTAACTTAGTTTTACTCATTTAAAAGCTATTGCGACTACTCTCTTATTTTCTATGTTCATCATATAACTTGACAAGTCATTGTTTTTTCTCGCCTATTACAAAAAAAAGTCTTTCTTTTTGCTTTATAATTAATCCTATTTCAGAAGGAAAAGATGTCAACATTTATTAATGTTTAATTTCATACGATCATCATAATAATCGAAATTAAATATGAATATCTGAATACATTTTTTTAATTTTTTTCTTATACTCTTAGGAAAATAGTTTTTAGATTTTGAATTTGCTTTGTTTCTTTCTTTTAAAAACTAACAATATTCATCCAGTATCTTTATGTGCGATCCATAATAGAGAAAATAAAAACAATTCTCTTTATTCTTTTGTTTTGAGAACTTTTATCTATATTTACCAATGAATGCAAACAGAGAGCATGAAGTGTTGCATAAACTCTTGATTCTTCAAAATCATTTTCTAATACTATTTTATCTTCTTCTAAAACCAATGTTGACGGTACTGCTGATTCTGCACTTTTAGCTGTTAAACGATTTAATTCATCGGATGTATTATCTTGTGCTCGTAAGTATTGCTCATTGTAATTGATCGATTCTGGTTGAGTTTTATCAGCAACAAGAAACGCATTTGTATATGTGTCATTTAATGATGGTAAAATTGATTTATGTCGTTTTGTTCTTTGTTCATTGATGTTTAATGATGTTTCGCTAATAGCTAATGTTGTTTTTATTGAAATATTTTTCTGCTCAACTAATGATAATTCTGGATTTGCATGATTCACATGAAGAGTTCGTAATGTATCATAGACACTATCGAGAAAATCATTTTTTTTCTGCTCGACAATTTCATCGCCGATATTATGATCATGGTGATAACCACGAAATAAAAATAACCCTAATAAACCAATACAAAATCCAACTGTGCCTAAATAAATCATAGCAGATGGATCTTCAATATGAATGGGATTGATTAATTTATTAATAGAATCAACAATAATTGAAAATGATAAGGACAATAGGAGAACTTCTTGTAGAAGACCAGCAAGTAATTCTAAACGAGCCCATCTACAAAAGGAATACAAAATAGAAATTTTCTTCGAGTGGAAAATTCCCATTGAAATTTTACCCAAAAGTATTTTTAGCATCTAAACGTTCCGCTTTTGCATAGCGTAATGCAACAAGTGAACCAACTAATGCAACACCTTCAGCAAATGAAAAGAGTCCATCAGCAATAAGTAATTGGGACCGAGTGCGAATTCCATAGACAATTTCAGTTATAGCTATGCCAGCTGTTAAAATAAGCATGATAATCATTCGACCTGTTTTCGATTGTGACATTCGAACACACCAACGAAGACGACGCCATGCCATCACCCACTCGTTTTTGTTGTTATCAATATTATTATTGATATTTTCCCTTGTTATTGATACTTGGTAACAGAACAATAATGATTAGTAATCATCATCTAAATGGTAGGTATGGGATCAAATAGAAGAATTGAAGGCAAAAGGATTATTGGCACCAATCTAGAATTCATCTGCAATATATTTTACTTATAAAGCAATTAGAAACAACATCTCCATACATGACAACGGATCAATAGTATCAGGTGGTAAATACAGCTGTCGCCTGATTTTACGATGAGAAACGGATAAAATAATAAAGAACGCCGAGTAATCTAAATCAATTGCCAGACGATGGGAGAAAAAACAAGAGAGTTCTTTCTGGCGAATCGATCTAATTGCGAGCAAAGGTCATTATCTTTATCAATCTCAATTTTCGTACCCATTGATTTCTCTTTTGCTATCATCTCAGAAACCATATTCAACAGAAATATGTTTCTTTCTAAACATAGTCTCAGATATAAAAAAAAAAAGAACAGCTAATTTGTTTTAATACCATAAAGGACAGTTTAATCCTAATTTCTAGTCCAATTGTTCTATTTCATTGTAAGTAAGAGAATTATTTTTAATCTTTCATCTACAAATTCTACACTA
Source organism: Rotaria socialis (assembly GCA_905331475.1). Classification (NCBI taxonomy): domain Eukaryota; kingdom Metazoa; phylum Rotifera; class Eurotatoria; order Philodinida; family Philodinidae; genus Rotaria; species Rotaria socialis. Next base: position 128,652 of record CAJNYU010003841.1, read on the forward strand.
ACTTCTTCTAAACTATTATTTACATGAAAAGCAAAGAATCAAAGCAAAACTAATATGCTCTGAATGATTTATCAATAAAAAAAATCTTAACTATGTAAACGTCTATGTCTGTAATAGCATCTAATTAGGTTCTTTCTATATGTTGCATAGCACAGTAAATAAATACTTACTGTTAGTACAATTAAACTGTATACATAGTATATTCATTTCAATCATAACGATCTAATGATCGCAGTCGTTTGTGTTTTTCACTTCAGTCATTTTTTACTGATTACTTAGTTATAAGAATAACAGGTCGCTATTTATAAGCTCTGATAGATGTGTTAATAATAGAACGAAAGAAGCAGTTTTTTACCATCTAGCAATTGCCTGTTTGTTATATCGTATTTACACCTCGGAACATATTCCTATTCCTATTTACAGTTCCCGCTTACCACTGCTACAACGAAATTTAGCAATGCTAGGCTTTATCTGTTGTAACGTTTTCTCTTTCATGTCATCCCCGCTTGCAGTATTTATCATTTTTGGTCTTATCAATTCTGTCCAGTTTTCTTCTTTGCAACAATATGAATCTACTCGCATACAAGTATGCACGAGTGAAATGGCTTCTTCTTGCTCTCGTCTAAATGATGAACACAGAAATATAGTGATGCATTTACTCAAGTGTTGATTTAAAACATAATTAAATTGTGCTAAAAAATAAAATTTTGAAGATTTCTTTCATAACAGTGTCTTTTCGAATATTAGAACATATATATATATATATATAGACAACCTTTGATTCCTAGTATACGTTATATTATGTAACAAAAAATACATGTATATGAATTTTTTTCTGAAGATCACGACAAGGTTCATGCTACAAGTCGTTGCATACTTCTTATTCGTGCATAATATAAACCATATTGCTTTGTACTCGTTTTATCTGAATGTACGCGTCTTAAAGAAAGCAAACTGCACGGATACAGTTTTTTCAATTGTCTAAGAATAAAAACAGACACAAGGAAAATCTCTCGAATTCGACTAAAAGAGAAAAACACAACCGGCAAATAGGAATGTATCACATTTTGTTGTAAGTTAATAGAAGAAAATAAACTGAGTTTTAAGGTCAACATATTTTGAAAAATAACAAACAAACCTGGAATTGCCATCACTAATGTAAACAGTGATAACCTGTCGCAGATGGAGAAAGAAAAAAGTTTGTAAATCTAAAGTAGACTAATACATGTTTTCAAGTGCGGGTTTTCTTTCCGTTCTCATCATTTATTATGAATATGTTAAATAACTGTGAATTGTCTTGAGAGTGGAAGAGAGCAAGAAAAAAAAGAGAAGAACAAGCACCTATAGTCATGCGGAACTTCTAAATTAGTTTTCCTTTTCCGAGATTGTTTTTGTTCTAAATGTAGCCTCAACACAGTTGCAACCGAGGCTTGTTCGCAAAAAACAAAAATTTTCCTTTAATATATCGTCATATCTAAACAAAGAGAAAAAAAATAATGATCAATGAGACAAGGTTGTATTCAGTCTCATGGATTACTGTCAAAAAAGAATTTTTTTCTTCATTGAGTAATACTTCTGAAATAATATAATTAGAAAATCTTAGAATTAGTACTTTTCTTTTAACTGTGACATGAAGGAGTTGCGACAGAAAATAAATTATGATCGTCAAGCTTTTGAAAGCAGGAGTGAAAGTTTTCAAATCAAACAACAATCATGCATGACTGAAGGTTGACATCTTTAGTGGAATCGTTTTTTCCTTTCTAATAAAATTAAATGATTACTGTTCAAGAGAAACCAGCGCATAAAAACAATGTTCTATTTTGTCACTATCGAATGCAATAGATTCTTAGAAGTCAACATTTATGTATAAATGTTGAGAAATCATTATGGCTTCTGTTGCTAATAATTATGCCAAAACATTTTCTTAGATTAGAAAAAGATTAAATATTTGATATTACTGATAAAATGTGACATGCATGCAATCGAAGAAAAAGCTTTCCTTTTGCTATTTTTGCTAACTTTAATATCGTACAAGCCTCATTCAACATTTGCGTAGCGATAGATAAGTGAATCAAATCTACATGCAATAAAAAATGAATTGTTTTTTCATTGTCATTAGAAAATTCAAATAAGTTTGAATACCTGGTTTTCTTGATTTAATCAACCACTAACAAAACACTTGCCAGCGCGATCCCACTAGGGGGTCGTAGTTAGGAATTCAGAATTTTTATTGCAATTAATCTATGACATTTTTGTAGAAAATTTACAATAATTTATTTAAAAATATGGCAAATGAATAAATTATCTAAAATGTTAATAATTTTTACAGCTGGTGCATACTCTAAAAATTGATCGTTTCAATTTACTATCATACAAGCGAATATCACAAGACACAGGATAGAATAAAAAGGTGTCGCAGAAAAAGAAATGAGTATTTATGTGAAATTAAAGCATCGGAAATCTTCTATTTTTCTATTAGTTCTCATGTTATTGTCTTTTAACTATGTTTCTACTAGAAATACAATGTGATAAATCATACTGAAAAATGTTACAGTGCACGATTTTTATTTACATGACAATATGATATTTAGCTTCGTACCTAAACGACATACGAATTTTGATCTTGCTGTCTAAAATAGCCTAAAGCTCAAGTTGCAGGCAACCCCGACGACGATTATTTTGCCCTGAAAGGTAAACTTTTTGATGTTCTGCCATCGGCATGTTGTATCGTTTTCTCTATCCGACTAATTTATAACACTTATTAATAATTAATGTGCAGGAGAAAAAAAAATATCCGTGTTATGATATATATTTTCAATGGAGTATAAAAGCTTTTTTCGTCAGAAGCACTACTTTTCGCTCATGCTAAATTTTAAGTTCATACATTTTTATGTCTATCATATTCCAATTATACTCAATCAAGAGTATCACTCAGGTTCAAGTAGACTCTCTTAAATATATTGAATGTCATAATCTAGAATATTTATACGAATCAACAGTCAATAGTAGAAATTTTATCAGTTACGGAACGAACTAGAAGAGTTTTAGAATCGATCAAGCAATATTTGTATTATTATTGACGCTCTCGTGTTTGTTGTTGAAAGTCAGAAGATTTAACCTAACATATACTATTATCTTTGAAATAAAATAGCTATGAATTACAAATCAACTCTACAATATCTGTTTATATGACAACAAGCGAGGCGGGCATTTGTTTTTAGGCATGTTATCAAATATAAGCTAGATGGTATTCGAGTTTCACTCGTATACGAAATGCGGTGCGAAGCAGGAGCCGAGTACACGAAAAAATAAAAGATTTAACGGAAAAAGAACAAGGAATCTTAAAATTAATTAGACATCGTTTTGACCTGATTAGTTTCATATTCGTTTGGAACATACATCTTTTCCTGTCTTCAGCAGTTGTAATTAAAAACGAAAAAGGTTTGAATGGAGCAGATGATTGAAATTTAAAATACACTCCGAGCAGCTATTGTCGAATCTATCACTACGAGAACTCCTCTATCAAGGCTTGTGAGCGTGTTCTCATCGATTGAACATTTAAATATATCTATGATTTATTATGTAGTTTTAGCTGTGAATGAATAGACTACCCATGTAAAAATAAATCGCGAAAAATCTGATTAAATTTGATTTTGTTCGGAAAATCGATTAAAACAACTAATATTAGATTACTTTCCCATAAATAATCAACTAAAACCGATTTTCATGTGCAATAATCGATTAAAATCCATTTTAATCAGAAAAATCTAGATAATCGTCTAGAAATTAAATCAATTTAAATCAGTTCCTAGAATAATCTATTAAAATCCATTCTAATCAGAAAAATCTAAATAATCGTCTAGAAATTAAATCTATTTAAATCAGTTCCTAGAATAATCCATTAAAATCCATTTTAATCAGAAAAATCTAGATAATCGTCTAGAAATTAAATCTATTTCAATCAGTTCCTAGAATAATCTATTAAAATCCATTTTAATCAGAAAAATCTAGATAATCGGCCAGAAATTAAATCTATTTCAATCAGTTCCTAGAATAATCCATTAAAATCTGTTTAGTGTTATCTTCTCAATGTGTGTTTTAAGAAAATCGTTTTTTTTCTGAGTATTGTAAATGTAGTCTCCATCGTAGATTTGTTGTGGTTCCGAGTTATTTGATTGCGAACAATTTCTCTGTCGTTGCATCATTTTAAATGAATGCATCTACATGATATTTTTTAATGCTTGTGTTCTGATTAGAAAAGAATTTTTTAAAAAATACTTGAATGTATTTGTAAAGCTGGTATTAAATAATCTACGAAGAATGAGAAAGGTTAGGAAAACGGAAATAATGGTTCATGTTGTCGGAAGATCGGAAGTAAACAGATTTTTCAATAAAATCAGCGACCTCAATGACATGAGACAGACTTTACTTTTTCTGTAGAATCGTCTCGATGTCTGATGTGTTCACTCTTGATGATTTTACTATTTAAGCTTGTAGTGCATATCATTAAAAATCAAAAATAATATCAGTTCGAGTTACCATAAACATAGACTTACAGACTATATAAAATTTGCAACAAATACACTTATTAAACTTTTTATCGCATAGATGTCGCTGTGAAGTGCTTCTCTTGATTCATTTTTCATTTTTGAACACCTTTTGTCATAGGCGGCGGAGTCATTAAGCGTGGGTAGGCGCAAGCCTACCCTAGAATAAAAGTGGGTAGGCTTCGGTAGGCTCAAACTACGGCAGACCAAAGGCGTGGGTAGGCTCAAATTATAATAGATAAAGTCTTGAATAGGCACTATTAAATGTAAATGTGTCCTATTATCGTTTAATTTTTGTTTTTTTGACAAATGACACATTATTACAAGATCAGTTGATATTTTCTGTACCAATACCAATTTCTTATTTAATGAGATACTGATTGAACGTCACTGGCATTATAGGCGGTGAACCTATGAGGCTCGTAAGGCTCAAGCTCAAGCCTGCCCAGAAATAGAGGACGGTAGGCTCAAACTAGAACAGATCAAGGCTTCGGTATGCGTGACTACATGTAAAAAGTTTCTAGTATTGTTCAGTTCTCGATTTCTTGTGATAGCTGACGTATTGTTATACGTTCAGTCCATATTTTCTCTATTAGCAACTCAAGGCTCAATGAGATATTGATTGAACTTTATTGGCATCTTTATCGACATCGAATTCTTGCTTCTTAATATAAGACAGTGAAATTATTTTCCGTACATTTCTATTCGAATTGACTTGTGCATTTTAGATATCTAAGTAGCATTATTCCTTCTATATATATACCAATATCAGCGAATTAAAGCCCGATTATGTTTTATTTTGCAGTATAAAACAAAAGCCCAATCATGTATTAATGAAAATCCATCATCTATGGGAATTTTATTTATGACGCATTAGATCGTAATCATATTCATACCGAATTAAAATCTAACAAGAAAATCTATAGCGTTCAGCCTTATAAAGAAATGAGGAGAATCATTTTCAAAGCCGATTCCACCCACGTAAAAGAATTAAAATTGATATCAGATTAAAAATGATTAATAATTGATCATAATCATTCGATTTTAATCGAAACTATTCGAAAAAATAAAAAAATTCATTGAGTATAACGATTAGTTCCGATTATAATCAATAAAAAGTTCAAAGATATCGATAATAATTTATTTTTCTTTGTGATAAATGAAAATCATCACGTAATTTTCGTCGATTTGCATCGATGATCATCAATTTTTGTTACGAAGATTTAATCGACTATAATTGGAACTAATGGCAATAATCAACGAAAACGTAATTTTTCGGTTCGTGTCGATTAAAATTCTTCAAAAACTTATTAAAAATCGATAAAAATCGTGTAATTATAATCAATTATTAATCAATTTTTCATCGATTTTAATCTGATTTCAATTCAAATATTTTTACATGGGTAGACCTGTCTTGGTTGAAAAATTGAGCCTACCCTAGACTGAAATCGTTCCGCCGCCCCTGTCCGTAGAACATATCGCAAAATGTTTTACAGTAATACTAATATATGTGCTTATGAAAGTTTTTATTTATTATCTTTGATGTAGAAACAAAAGATGATCTTACACAATTTATTTTTATTTTTTACAAAAAATGACGAATGAAATTTTTTTCTATGTCTTAATCAAAACCAGACAGTAAGTCCGGAAGCACCTTCTTCAACAACAATATACGGTTGTTTATTTAGTGATAAAGCAAGAATACGATTTTTCAATTGTTCAATAAATGAAGATTGTTTCATTTGTGCCGAATCAAGATCATAAACAGCTTGATAATGACGACGTCGAAAACAAAAAGAAAAGTCAGAAATCATTGGTGCTACGTCTGCAATGATTTGACAGCTTGTATCATCTGGAGAAATATGCATATTGTACAAAAGCACACGCAAAGAATTTAGCTCTGGCAAACTTGACAGTTTACGTAAGGCAGTCCAATCACAAGTTGCAAAATTTGTACATTGATGATGAAGAGTTATTTGAATAGATCGAATATTTTTTGAAAGTTGAAAACTATTCAACGAGTCGAGACTGTCTGTGAGAATAAGATGACGAAGATTCGGTAAATTCATCGAAACTTGTCTATCACATCGTAATAAATGAAGTTCGAAAATTTCATTTGAAGAAATAAGATGAGAGAAGAAAGTAGCAGACGATGGAAGATTGTCTGACATATTTTATTTAATAATTCGAGAAGAATGAATTTTATTTGTTGGAAAATACGATGAAAATACTTGTATTTCACTAATACATCTATCTGGAACACATAATTCAAAAAATTCCTTGAAAATCCATGGCAATGTGTAGAATAGATGTTGTCGACTTTTGGTTTGTTTCGTTCGCTAAAATGACAAAATATCAAAAAGAAAAGTCTATCATTGAAGTAACCTGTTATACGTAGTTTCAAAATGAAGACTTACATAGTTTTGACCAGGAGTTATGAACGGATGACTACCAGGCCAAGATTCAGAAATAAATGTTGCACTAACTATTTGATTAGAATGAAGTTTATTATTATGTAGTATATATTCACGAAGTTCCATATGTGATCGATCATCATTGATAATAAAAGTATAATGAACATCAATATGACGAAAATCTGTAAACAGTGCTGAACGATTCATTTCAACAAGATCATTAACATCAATTACAACAGAAAAATTCATTCGTCGTAATATAGGCATAATACGAGAAGAAGTTAAGGCATCAATAAATTTCCATTCCTCAATACAATGCCAAACAAAAGATTTGGTAAAACTAAATATGTGTAATGCTTTCATTTCAGGTAAAAGATTTGTATCACATAAACTATATTCCATATCACTACAGTGATCATTCAATGTTATGTGTAATCGTTGTAATGTATGTGCTAATGGTTCAGTCGACATGATCATTAATAAGGCATGTGTTGTAGAGAGTGTAAGAGTTAAATTGATTAATGGTGTTTGTATCGTTTTAAAATTCCAACGATGTAAGAAAAAAGATTCTGCCGTTCCTAGATCAAGTGAACGAAGAGCAGGCAGATGATGAAAAACTTCAGTAATGAAATCACATAAATTCCATGCTGGATAACACACTTCTTGGAATATACCACACTTAATGAAACAAAAATTAAATGTTAAAAAAAATACTTATAAAAGTGTGATATAGATTGAAATTTGAAAATTTTTCTTTGATTATCAAATATTCTATAAGAATAAAAAGTTTCTTTAAAGCTATCATACTCTCACCACCTTTCCGGACATAAAAAAAATGTTTTCGACGTTTTATTTTTCAGCAACATGAATACTGTGAGGTGTTCTCCATTGATATTCAGAGAAACTTCTTTTAGAAGTCTCTTAGACTTCGAAGGCAGCAATTTTCAAGATCAGCCTATCTTAAAAAACTCAATTTGTATTGTTGTTTGAATTTCGTCTTTGTGTTTGATTTACTTATATTATAAAAGAAGTAAAGGCATAAAAATAAATATTCTCTGTACGTAGACAACAAGCTTACCGGGTGCGCAGTAGTCAAAAAGCTAGAAAGATTTAGATAGGATGAAAAAAAAGATAAATATTCCGGAGAAAAACGAAAGTGAATTTTCTTTTGCATTATTTATTGAAGTCAAATTTTTAATCAAATAGAGTATTGTTACATCTAAGTTTTTCGGCCAAGATAAGAGGGATCGAGCTGAAAATTTTTCCACATAGACTAATCAATATTTGGAACATGTAGCTGTTTTTATTTTAAAAACTTTTGCTCGAATGACTTTCGGTAGCTTTCACAAAAAATTGTCTTCGTAGAAAAACAAGAGTTTTTTTAATGGGTGTGTGACGGATTTTTTTTTTTTATTGAAACTCCCAAAGATATAATCTTATAGAAGATAGTATCTAGGAATTTTGAGTTTAGTATAATTTTTGCTCTACTCTACAAGATGTTTGCATGAAAGTTTCAAACTTTCACATGCGCTATTCTTCAGAAAGAAGAATGTCGAGCGAATATTTCTTGTGTGGCAGTATTTTGAGCACCAAAATCTTTCGCCATTAATTTTATCATTTACACGCTTGGAAAAAATAAGTTGTAGTCTGTATTTTGGGAATATCTTTATCATAGCAGGGTATTTTGTTTTAAAAACGATCATATATTCTGAAAGCAATGAAGGCATCCTCATGTCCACACTCCCACAGACTTTATTTTGTCACTGTCAACAACATTAGTTTTTAAAATTTTTCATCCCTACAGAATTATCTTTTGAAAAAAAGTAATTATATATTCTGATAGAGTTCGGAATTCTCTATCATCTTGTACTTTTGAAACAAAAATCTATATGTAGTCAAAAAGCTACTTAATTTTAAAGTTTGTCAAGAAGCATGTCGAAATAATACTCGAATTATTCTTCACTACATAACTGCACAATAGTTAACCAATGTAGTACACGATAACAGAGAACTTCAAGCTCTATAAAAATCTATGATTGCTTTTTACAAGTAAATTTTCTAATAACAATAATAAATTTAAGAAGAGGACTCCAGAAACAACGAAAAATGCATGTTTTACATACTTGTCAATTGGTGGTGCGTTCACTGTACTCAAATTTTCTTTTCGATAAATGAATATAAGAAGATAAGTAAATATACTTGGTGATAGAAAATTTCAAGCTCTATTAGAATATATAAATGCTTTTCTTCAAAAAGTAATTCTGTAGTGATGAAAAATTTTAAAAACTAATTTTGGTGACAGTGACAAAATAAAGTCTATGGGAATCCTGACATGACGGTGTCTTCATTACACTCAATTGTTTTTGGTAATACATATATTTAAAACGAAAAGGCAAATATACAGCTTGATAGAAAACTCCACACGATTTCAGAATATATGATTATTTTTTAACAAATACGTTACTATGATAACGATATTCCCAAAATACACTAGACTACAACTTATTTTTTTCCAGGCGTATATGTCTCAACAAAGAATGTGGATATATGATATTGTTCTTGTTCATATTCAATCACTTATTTAAAACAGATGAATATTGACCTATTAAGAAGCTTGTTAAAGCAATTATGTGTTACGTGTTATTCACATACCAGTATAGTATATGAACGATTGTTTTGTCAAAGTGATCGTTCAGAGATCGAATTCTTTACTTTTTAGAAAAGCTTGGTATTGCAACCCTTTCGAGGGTAAAATATGGAACTCACGCTATGGTCTGTAATGATAGGGGAGCTGAAAAACTTCGACTATTGATCTTCCCCTTAAAAAAAGTCAGTTTTTGTCAGAATGACCGAAATTAAGATAAACGCAGAGGGCAATAGCCCGTGATCTGATCTTTGACAAACGACAAAAAATTGTTATTTGGCACCTCTTTTTTTTCCAAAAATTTTTGAACATTTTCGCCATCACTTATTCGAAAAATAAGCTGCTTTTAGAAGAAATCCAAAATCTTTTTCTTTTTTTCTCATTTTATAAGTTTTTGATCACGCCTCCCAGGATTCTTGAAGGAGCTTCATTGTAGCCAATAGTTTCTTTTTCTTTGAAAGACCGTATAAAACTGCAGTGCCTATGAAAGCTGGTTCTTTTATTATTAAGCTTTGCTTTTATTATATATACAAACATTTATATAATTAGAGCACCATTTGTAAAGAGTTTTTTTTGAGTCATTGAACCCCCGATCAAATTTTTCGTTAAAAAGTAATACTTTAAAAAAGTCGCTTTCATAGACACTGCATTTTGTCACACGCATTCAAACAAAGAAAAAATATTAAATGTATAGCCTGACGATCGTAGAGAAGTTATGGAGATGAAATTAGCCATTTTTTGACCTGTTGTTTGGTCAATATCTCCTTCAACCCTCATGATAAGGGCCATCAATTTTACCAGTCTCTCCCCCTACATATTTTCAAAATTCCATACCATTCGAACGTTCCTAGTCTGAGATCGATTTTGAAGGAGCAGCTTGAACACTTACACTAACTATTTTTCTTCGTAAATATATGTCAGTTTTCCAAAAACTAATATTTCTATTCAAACATATTTAAAATATAACAACGCATTTCATTGAATAGTAATCAGTAATTCTTTTTGGTAAATAAGTTTAAGATAAGCTTTTTGCTTACAAAGACTCTACATATTTTACTTTGTTGGGATACTGTATAAAATAGAATAGTTGAATGCATTTTTCTTATTCTATTGATTAGGTGAGATTGTTGTATGTCTTTTATTTTTTGTATAACCTATTTTATTTTTGTACGTGAACGCTAGAAGCTATAGTTGATTCAATGAAAAATTGTTTATTTAGTTTCTTTCTAAACATAAATAAAAAGCGCAAAAACAGCTTGAGTCGACTTGAACAAATAGTTTGACTGGCTCAAGTGCAGTTTAAGCACGCTGCCATTGTTTATGTATATGTAGCTGAACAGGAAAAAAATTGTTGGACAATAAAATGACAGTGTGCTTAAACTGCAGTTGAACCCTTTTCGCATATAATACGATATCATTGTCGGAGTTGAAAACTTTCATTTGAAATTTTAATATTTTTGACATAAAAGTCATTTAATGTTTTTGAAAATGAATCAAAAAACATTGATAAATAGAAAAAAGTTTGTATCTGTATATTTCGTCTTTTTTTTTCTATATACTGAATTCATAGTGTTAAAATAATTTTGTACTGTACTTACTGTTTCAAAATACTGGCTTGATTCAACTGTAAGATGAGTTAATGTATTGGCATGTTGTTGTGCAAATTTGAAAACATCAACCAAGTCTTGTACACCTTTCACTTTCAAAGTTCTCAAATTTGGTAAATAAGGCCAAGTTTTTAGTTGAAGAGATGATCCATAACAGTCAATAACAAGTGATTGTATTTCATTTAATCGAAGTAAAGATAAAAATGTTTGAAATTGACAGTAACGAGTAGATGATAAATTAACATGATGATAAAAACCTCGTTCAATTAATAATTTTGTCAGATGAATATTGAGCTTACTGAAAGACCACAAAGCATCAGCACAAGAGAGATAAGAAAGTATTTCAATAAATGCTAGATCAGGTAAATTATGGAAGCGACTTAACATTGTTATCAATTCTACAAATACGGCTAATAAAAAGTTCATTCTCTTTTTCTCACCGTTCATATAATATTTCATCGTCGACGTCCGTTTTGTTATTTTTCTCTTCATTATGTTTGACAACCGACAATGATATTAGTTCAATATGCTCATTTATTGAACGAAAAAAGACAAAAAAAAAAACATCAATGATCGGCTATTATGTCTATATGAATGATGAATTACAGAATGATTTTAATATATTGAATAACCAATGAAACACAGTCACCTTCGCAACTCTGAACTTTATTCTTGGAAAAACAGTGTGGTTTAGTCCACTTCGAAAATATTTCTCCTTAACAATAATAAATTATTTCTTAATTAATATATACGTATATGCTAGGAAAAAATGTTTGAAAAAACAATATTCACAGATGTAAACACGCTTCATAAATTACTCGTAGATGTTTATAGAACTTGGTTAAAATTCCTTATCTATATGTTTCAAAAAGACTATTTGTGAATCTTAATTTTAACATTTAAATTCGCTAATGAGTAACATTGCCCAAATTTTACAATTCATCTTTCGAATGAAGGTGAAATCGTAGTACTATATATACACACCCAGAAAAAAATAGTTTGAGTATCTATTTCGAATATATTGTCATCATAGAAACATGTTTTTAAAAACTAATTACATGTTATGAAAGCGTGCGGAGTTTTCTATCACTCTATATATTTATGTTTTAGTTTGTATTTGTGTAATTACATTTATAATTGAAGTGCGTTTTAGTAAAATCATAAGTGAAAATTCTTTTCATAGTTGTTTTCAAAAAAGAATACACTAATAAAAATTAACTTACAACAGGATATCAATATGCAAGGACAATTTAAAGAAATGAGCTGGCTTGAGTACTCATCGAAGTTTGAGAGAAACCTTTACCGAGTAATATATCCCGTATATCGGATTACACTTTATGTTGGTTATTTACACTTGCTTATATAGAAAAAAAAATTCATTACCTAAAACATGTGAAATCAAGAAAGGTTCAATCCTTGTATCGACATTCTATTTGATGAATAAGGTCGTTTACTTGAATTAATTCGTATGACATCAGTTCAATTTATTCGTGTGACATGGAAGTAAAATAAATCGACAAGTACATCGTTATATTGTCCGTTTATTTCAAGAAGAATATGTAGTCAAATCTTTAATTATATGACGAGATACATTTTGGCCAAAGACTACCTGTTAAAAGACAAACACGTACAGATAACGAAAGACGAGAACGAAGACAACAAACTAAACAACAGTTATTATCCAATATACTAGATTTTGATATTAGGAGAAAATTTTGATAAAAAAAAAGATATTTATTTTGTTCGTAATTTTTTCGTCCAGAAATTTTTTCGTTGATATTCTCTTTGGATAATGCAAGATTAGGTGCAAAATGTTTATTCGAACTTTTTCAAGATGCCCCACTAAATAAACATCTTTGCTATGTAAGAAATAAGATGAAGAGTTTATTATTTTTCTATTTGATAGCATAGATGTCCATCGCGGTAGAAAATCTGCCGCTGCCGCGCTGAAATCGAACCTCACCGCACCGCTGCGCCTAATAAAAAACCTGCTGCTGTCGTGACATTATGAACAGGATAATCTTTAGAACATTCTGTCTTCCAAACACTGAACACAGGTAGTTTCAAGTACTTTCTTATTTTCATTATTGGAGTTAAAACTGGTTGAATGAGTTACAACTCGATTCATCCCACTCAGTTGAAATGGTTGAAATAGTTATAACCTATTTTATTTCCAACGGTGCTTATTTTTGCCTTAGGATTATTTCATGCTGTGGCAGACATAGAATTATAGGACTTACTTTTCGTGAAACGTGAGGATCTAAATAACAGCGCACTTCATCATTAGATGAAAATCTTTTTTTTTGACAAAAAACAAAAAATACTTCACATTTTTAAGATCGTTTTAGAAGAGCGAGCTCTTTTTTAAAGCACTTTCTATGTTTTTTCCATAGAGCACCATTATTAGAAAGTTAAGTGTGTCAATTTGTAGCTGCCGATGTTACGGGTAAGAAGTCCTATGGTTCTATATCTGTGGAAACATGAAAGAATGCTATGGTGAAATTAAGAAAGTACTCGGGAGTACTTGCGGTCAGTGTCTGCTGTCTTCTAATAAAAAAAAACATGCATATGTATTATAAAATTGGTAGATGACGAAACCGCTTACAATTACGCATTCATTAAGGCTTCAGCGGAATAATAAGCATACATTGAATAATCAAAACCGTCTGAAATCACAAGATTCTTAATTATATAGAAAAAATGGTATAGATCGAATAAGATATTCGTTCTCCATTCGCACAAAGGATACTTCGCAGTAGAAAGAGCTAGAAATTATTGAAACTTGGACTCAGCAAGAGATTATATAGTAGCAAAGGAGCAAAATGATATAGAATGAGATATTATGATCGTGAATACTACGATTTATTAGTTAGATATGTATGAGTTCCAAGAAAATATTTTGCCTGTCATTGATACAAAAACAGGAATCATATCTGTTGTAAAAAAAAGACTCCGGAGAATCGATTCAACTATTTAGTATATTTTTCTTATTTTTGAAAATTAATTTCATATAAAAATCTTCGAGAAGAAAGTAATCATTTGCTCGTTGAATGAGTTTATTTTGCGTTTCCTAAGACCTCTCGAGTATTTCTGATAGCCAGCATGCTATTCACTTCATCAGGTGATAGTTTCTGTGTTCTGTTGTTTAATACAATCCCATTGTAACAAAAAACTCTTTCGGTTTTTAAAGATGTAACAGGTAACGAAAAAGCTTTCGGGAAAAATATTTCAAAAAAGGAAATTCCGAAGATGCCAATTCACTTGACCAAAAGTTAGTAATAAGTTAGTATTCCTTAGCGAGAAACGCTAACGCTACGAAAATTATTCATATTGATCGGTATATCAATTATGATACGATAGAATATATATCTCTGAAACTTTATTGACATGCTCTCAACTAAGATCACCATATAATCATACGATGCTGCCGCTTGTATTTTCTCTTACACGATGAAAGAGGGATTGAAATCTCTTGATTGAGACAAAAAAGTCGCTATAATAAGAATCACAATAGAACTATAATCTCAAGTATTATAGATAGCCGCAGGAAAAGCTTAACAAATTTTTTCAAAATATCGACCGCTCCAGCGCCGCGACGGTAAAAAAATAAGTAGCCGCTACCACGACGGCGGTAGCGGCAGCACCGCCATGGACATCTATGTTTGATAGTGGGTTTTGTTTTCAGAAATTAATAATGCTGTTTATCACTAAAATATTTCCGGAATCACAGATGAAATTATAATTGTGGTTTTCTTTTGATATTTAAAGTGCAATTGAGATTATTAATTTGAATAAAATAAAAATCTTTTGTTTTTATGGAATAATAAAAATTGAAGTATATTATGCTGCTTAGGTTAACCTTATGCTCGCGATGGCATAGAATATTCGTCTTGTCAAATAGCGTCAGTAGAATGATCATATGCATTTCATTTTATGACGAATAATTTGATCAGTTTAGTGATCATTGTAAGAAACGAGAGAGTTGAATGATTTGAAAATTTGTACTTTATCCTTCTACAAAAGAAGAAGATATGTACAGATATTTTTAACAACATGTATAATTTAGACATAAAAAAAACATCTTTAATCTCTTCTTATATATTCAATATGCATGTATTTTATTGGCAATACGTATTGCTTTCGATTTCTAATATGATAAGATTTACAAAAAAAGAAAAAAAACATGCATGATGTATGTCATATTTCATTTGATCATCCAAGGCTCATTGTAAGACGTAGCCAATTGTTTATGATCTTTTGTGTTCGAATCTGTCAATTATTTCTAATGCTAGAAAACAAGAACATTAAATGATGACTAATATTATAAATTATTTTACTTTATATTGGGATTAAGTTTGTATATTTTTTTTAATGTATTCGATGCTGGATTCATCGTATTTGACGAAATTTTCTTTCTGAATATGAATTGTATTCATGTTTTTCACGTTTATGCCACAATCTATGCAGCAGAAGTAGAACACAGAAATATGTAGAAGTTAAATATTGATGAATAGTAAACACTTACTCCTATTGTTTTATTGGTAAGAGCCAGTGGCGTAGCGAGGATTTTTTGAGCGTTGGGCCGCTTCCCAGCTAAATTATTTTGAGACATGGGCTGTATTGGGCAATTGAAAATTGATGAAAATTAATTGAAGATTTTTTTACGCATAACGGACAGAAATCAATTGAAACCGGGTTTTTTTCATGAATTTTAATCGAAATTGATCAAAATAATCAATGAAATTTTGATTTTTTCGA
This sequence comes from Rotaria socialis, assembly GCA_905331475.1. NCBI lineage: Eukaryota > Metazoa > Rotifera > Eurotatoria > Philodinida > Philodinidae > Rotaria > Rotaria socialis. The sequence goes on from CAJNYU010003841.1 coordinate 144,622, forward strand.
TTATTTTTGATTAAAAATTGACTAAAAGGTGCATGATTTTAATCAATTTTTAATCATTTTGTAATCGATTTTAATTTGACTATACCCTTAATTGTTTTACATGCGATTCCATTACTGTTACTACTAATTCCTAAGTGAAATTTTCAAACGGCACTCATTAACATCTTCTTTTGCGAATTGGAATTTTTGTTAATCAAATTGCGAAAGTATTGTCCACACTTATACCGTTCAAGTATTCGGTTTAAGCTGCGTCTGTCGTTTGCGTTCAAAAGAATTATATGTTCTCTCGCAATATTCATAAATATACACTGATATCTTTATCACCAACTTTAAGTGAGGACATAAGTTTGTTTCAGGTTAAAATATGATAGAATTGTCATTATTTTGATTATTGCTTCGGTGGAAAATATCGTCAATTGACTTTTCTCGATCATTTGAATATATTTCACCAGCAATCAGCGTTATAAAATAACATCATCTACGTTTTTAAACGTGCATGCATGTATATCAATATTTTTCGGTGTTGGGCCATTGCTATTGCCTAAAAAATCTATTGGGCAATAAACTTTTAACCGTTGGGCAATTGCCCAATGGCCACCCCCCTGGCTACGCCACTGGTAAGAGCATAATAATCAGCTCGGATGTATCTACGACATGCATCACATTGATCACCAAATGCAAGTTTTATTAAAGCACCATCTAGAATAAAATTATTTGAGCATAAGTATCTGTTATGATTTTCGATTACCTTTTTCAGACAAATTTAAGCGTTTTGCCAGTTCATCACGTCGATCGGAACATCGTTTACACATATGTTGACGAGTAGCACCCATTTGAAATTTTGTATTACACGTGATACAATTGAATTCACTCATATTTAAATATTGTGTACGGAGAAACTAAAAATAACCGTGCCAACTATGTTTCTTTGAATTTGAACAAAATCTAAACAGTAACATTGTTACTGTAACAATAATATATATATATAAGAACGTATATAACAAAGGATAGAAGACGAATGGACAAGAACACGATATCGACTAAGAGAATGAAAGAAATAGATATATATGCAATAGTAGAATAAGAAATCCATTAGTTAATCGAATTTTTGATTGACCTTAGCTCCATCTTTAGAAATCTTTGTTTGGAATGTTGATATTTGAGATAGAAATTTCACTAGACCTTTTCAATAAAAAGCTATGATCACGTGGGAAAATCAATTTTCGACTTCAAAGTTTACAGGTCCAAAGTTCTCAATAAGATTAGCTAATTGTACAAGCTTCAGTTTGACTAGTATGTCTTTTCTGAAGGTACAAATTTTGCTTTTTCACATGAGAGAATTTCAAATATTTAACATATGAGGATATGAGATACTAGAAAAGCTAAAACTTGCATTATGAACTAATCTCATTATAAGAACTTTGTTCATGTGAAGGTTGAAACCAATTTTCTATACGATCATAAATTTTTGTTTGAAAATTCGAGTCAAATTTGAATATATCGAGGACGAAGATTTGGAAAATCAAAACATTCTAGACTTTTCCACTACTACTCAGATGAACATCGTCTCGATCGAAAAGCGATTTGATACATTGGAGATTTCCTCATCAGTTTATGAACAGTTTCTTCGCATGACATTAAACTATTATGATAGTTCCTAATGAGTTTGGTCATGTTTCAATTGAATGTAGTCGTGTATTGTGAGGATACAGAAAGTACATTTTAATTTCAAGATGAAAACTATCGTAAATAATTACGCAACATTGAGAAAAACACAAATAATATTATCAAAAATACTCGCACTATTTTAAGAGTTTTTCATAATATATAGTCAAATTAAGCTAGAAATGTTAGAAAATAAATTTTTGGTTCTGATCTAAAGGAAATTATTTAAGAATTAATTTGAGGGTTTTCTCTCTTCAATCAAATTTTGATTTGTAAGATAATTCTTTTAAAACTATAGAATATTTAACTCTCATCTTTTGTTTCGATTGAAACAAATTTTTATTTTGTAGTCGCACGTTTCCTATCTCTAACTTCTTTTTTTTCGTGATATCAGGCTAAAGTTGGTCTCGGGCATGTCTCACATTTTCTAGCATCTTCATATGAAACTGGTATAGAGATTAAAGAAAGGGTTTGTCTTAATATCTAAATAAAAAAGATTCGTTTAATTACTTTCAGAATTATTCTTATTTTTATCGAATTGAAAATTAAATGCGTCAAGAATACTTGATATTGTTTTTGTTTAAAATCTAATGTACGCTTCATTGATGTTAATTCATGAAAATAAAAATAAATAATTGATTATATTTTATCTGCAATAATTTTTGAGATAATGCTGTTGCATACGTGAATACAATTTCATCATTAATATCTTGTTTATCACCATTAATAATATGATTATTAAACGAACAAATAATTAATTATTGTTGCTAAACGGAATGTTTGTTCATCATGCACTAATTTAAAACGTTTTAATGCTCGTAAACTTCGATGATTTTGTACATGAATTATATTAAGAAAAAAATCAATTTCAATATCATTATAATTATAATTACCTAAACGTCTTAAATAATTGAAATTTTCATCGTCTATATTAATATCTATAATTAATCATAAAAGACAAATAAATTGATGTCGTATATAAATTAATATTTCTTATTGTTTTATATTAAAAGAATTTCACTTAAAATATGGTTAATATACTGGAATTTGTTTAAGAAACAAATTTATACATTGTAATACATATCCGCGTGATGATGAATCATTTATTGAATAATGAAATTCTTATAAACAATGATAAAATAAATATAAATATAAATATTCATTTTTATTTTTGAATAGCTTGTAATGTTGAAATTTCGTTTCTTATTTATTTATAACCACTTAGACGATGTTCATAGTCAGGCTCATGAACTTGATCAAGATTCCAAGAATTTATTTTAATAAATTGCTTCTAATATCAAATTGCACTAGAAAAAATATACATGTTAGCGTAATCACTTTGGACAAACTAAATGTGTTCTTTAGCCTAATTCTACTAATGTAAAACGCGTCAAGTGAAAAATCTTCAGTAAATTATAGTTATTTTCCAAGGATAATCAATCGTCACAGGAAACGATCTGTCTTATTTATTTCTGCATCTCTTTCGTGTCTTTTGTTACTAATGTTTCAATTTTTCTCTACCTTACTATAATTTGCTCGTTATTTTTCCTTTATTTAACATTATTATTATAACTATTGATTTCACTGATAAACAACAACCTGTTGTACATATTCATTATGTCTACATGTCGTCTGAACATACTGTCATATATTAAAGTATAGTAACTCACGGGTCTTAAAATCATGATCAGTGTGAAAAGTGACAATTTATGAAGATAGAAAACTCGTTTTTAGCAGTAAAATTCATAACAAATTTGAAAATATGTGTTTTTAATGCTGCTGTACAACAGCGATATCCTTGATCATGCCTAGGTCGAAAATCTACGATCGTATACGACCATAAGCTACAAAATACAGCAAAAAATGACCATCGCACGCGACATCGTAATCGGCAAGTGTATACGGCACAGTAAGACCTTGTACGGTGTTCATTTACGGTCCCCACACATGTCATTTGCAAACGACGACCGTATACGATCATACTTTTGTCGTTCATTTCTATTATAAGAGAAATTACGACAATCAAAGACACAAGCTAAAGAGAACTTTGTCGTTGTTAGGCTGTAGGACTAACACTTCCTAGTTTATTCTACGATCGAAAAACAACAACAACGTCGAGACTAACAAAACATATATTGACCGTTCCACACAGATGACCAATCAAGAGAACATATAGAAGAGAGAAGAAAAGAGAGGTAGTGGATATCAGATAGCGCCACTACCTAACAGTCGGGATCCATGGTTTTCTTGTAGTTTTATCGAGGGTATGATATCATTTAGCACCTGGTCTCTTACTGTGAATGTTTTATAACTTTTTGTCTTTATATTGATCTCTATCACTGGAAACGGAACTCTAACAATAACATATATATTTGAAGCACATTTTGAATTATTTACTTTTCAAACAACAATACAATTCAATAATAACCTAAGTCCGGTACATTAAATATATTTTCTTAAGATAATTTTATTGAACAATTTACAGGTAAAATTAAAGAAATTTTCAAAGGTTTTTTTTTTTTTAGGAATAACTTTCTCAACCAATTTATGAGCAAGATTAATTCAATCATAAAAAGAATTTCTTTTTCTTTGGGAAGACATCATGTGATTTTAATTGGATAAAAATCGTTGGTTTTTCTTGAAAATGTTGCATTATATTATATTTCATTATACTACAGTATTTAAAATATTCACAAATATATTCCAATTTCGAAAGACTTCGAATTCGAAATATTCTAGAATAGTCTAAGCTCTGTTGTGAATCTTATTCAGCATTTTTTTCATTATTGAGAAATCCTGGCAAAGGATTCGAACCTTGGTTGTTCTCAACTGCTATGTAAATGTATTCAATCATTTTTTACTCGTTGCGGTTGAAGCTGCGAAACCTCGAATTACAAGTTACATTCATTATATTTTTCTTTCAAAAACTTAATATGAAGTTTTTGTTACCGTGATTGGATTTTTTTGATTCATCAATATGTGAAACAATTAATGGATTGTCAGCTAAAAAAAAAAGAAAAGATCAGTATAAAGGAGATGTTGCAATAAGTCCGATTCTTTGCCAATTATATTTAGCGCTCGGAAGTGTATCAATCGCTTGTTAGGTACACTTTCTGACGTTTAGTTTTGCTTTATGTTGACATGATTTTTTGACCCGTTTGATCCATCCGGGACTTCTAAAAAGCCTTTTTCTCTCAAATAACTTGACGATTATATTCACTAGATGCGATTTTTCATGCTGATCGCGAGTATCATATTTAAAAACGATAACAATCGGCTTTTAACAGAGAAAAATACACACTACTTATAAATTTATCACAGAATAGTTTTCATTTCATAGCTGTTTTGCATATTAGAAATATACTTAAGAGAGGCTCCGCCAGACCATCGAGAATTCACATAACATGGTCAAATTTCAAATCCAACTCTAACTATGTTTATTCGATAGCCCATATTGAGAAACCTATACAGTAAAAATTTTAGAC